>JAVQJS010101532.1:0-14682 GCA_036024795.1 Galaxias rostratus
CTGTGTGTGTGTGTGTGTGTGTGTGTGTGTGTGTGTGTGTGTGTGTGTGTGTGTGTGTGTGTGTGTGTGTGTGTGTGTGTGTGTGTGTGTGTGTGTGTGTCAGGTGCGCTACGTGGACCAGGGCCTGGTGGAGAGCATCCCGGTGTGTCACGTCTACCCCAAGGTGCTTTGTGAGGACGTACCCCAGCTCTGTGTGCCCTGTCAGCTTCACGGAGTCATCCCTGTAAGAAACAGAGACACACTGTCTAGGGGACAACGCTCTCAGAACCCAGTACATGTCCTTCACTCTGTCTCTGTGTCTGTCCAGGTTGGCCGGACGTGGCAGTGGGATGCCGTGGCTCTGCTCAAGGAGCTGCTGCTGACTCGCTGTGTGGACGTGCAGGTTATGGTAAGGGTCCTCTCCCTTTGGCTCAGGGTGGCAAATCAGAACGGCATCATGACTTAAGGAAACCTCCATGTAACAAAATTTATAATCATTGCTGTGCTTGTCTGCATGTGTGTGTTTGTGCGCGTGCGTGTGTGCGTTTGTGTTTTTTTCAACTTTGCAAAGGAGCTGTAGACCCTGCAGGCTCCTGTGGATGTCCAGTCATTTGACATGCACTGTCTGTCACTGGGCTGCGGGTTTAGGCATGTCACTCAGTGTTTCTGAAAGACCTCTCAATAACATTATCCTTTTCCACGTGTCAGAACCTACCAGCGGACTCTCGTGGCTGTGTGATGGTGCAGATATGTCTGAACAGCATGCCTCTGAGCACCATCATGGTGCACCACCAGCACGCCGCCGTAGACCCCTCTGCCCTGGTACAGAAGGTCGGTGTGCAAGTTTCTCTGAGTGATTTACATTTGCTTTGATAACCTGATGGTAAATGCCAACTTGTAGTGCTTTTTTTAGGTCACTGGTCAACTTTTGCTAGTTCGCACCAAAAAGAGACCATGTCCGTATCCTCCGTGAAAGGTCACGTTTCAGTTTATAATGTGTCTTCCTGTACTGAGCTGGTCTACACCTGCCCTCGTGTGTAGGAACATATGGTGACGTCTGCTGCACCAGACCTAGACGACTGGGACATCGACACTGAGGCAAGTAACAGCAGTGTAATATGAAATGCTGCACGGGAAGATGGTTGTATCATTGTGACATTGATAATAGCATGGCATGCAATTTAATGCAAAGCGTTCTTTTGGTATGTGAAATGATTTTGCCGTTTGATTGTTACTGGTGTGTCAGTTGTTGTTGCTGTTGTGTGGTGGTGATCCTCAGGGTCTGCTGGACCTGGAGCCCATGTTAGGGGTCTTCACCTACCCTGCCCTGCCCGAGGACGGGGCCCACTTCCCGGTCCGCATCAAGCACCTCCGCACTCCCACCGAGGTACGCTGCGGCTACACCACCTTCGATGCCGCTGTTTTGCCCGTGCTTCGAAGTGGCACCTTTGGTTTTTCTCTCATTAGTCTTTGGATGTTCAGTGTGCACCAGACAAATAAGAGGGGAAGATGGTATTGACAGGAAAAGCATTTCATGCTCTGATCTCAAATCTAAAACGTCTTGAGTACTGCAATGCAACATTGTCTTCAATTGTTCAATCATGCCTGCAGGTGTTCCTGTATCCTCTACATGGGTCAGATGACGTTGAAGTGAACGGAGTGGGTCTGGAAGAGGCTTTGACCAGGCTCAATGAGAACATACACACTTTGCAACCGCTCACTGACTTTCCCATTGGTAATCTTGTTTTAATTCAAACTTCCCATGGACATTATAGGTTGTATATCAAAAGTTATAGAGACATCGAAGGGTTTGTTGTGTGTTCAAGTGTCTGCATAACTCAGCCCTGATTTAGCAGCCGCTGGAACTCGACGTACGTTTTGTTGTGTCTTCAGAGGCTCCCTGTCTGGCAGAGTACAGTGATGGGAAGTACTACCGGGCCAAGCTGCTTGGCTTTTCTGATCTCAACCCGGTCAGACTCTTAATCCGACATGTGGACTTTGGCTCTGACGACACCCTGCCCACAAACAAGTAAATCCATCGCACAGCAGATTGATTGTTCCCAGTGTCATTTTGCTGGGCCGGGACTTGCTGATTGACACACACACACACACACACACACACACACACACACAAACAAAGTGCCATGTTTATTTGTGGGTGGGACGGGCTGTTTAACAAAGATGAATTGTGTGTCTCCTCCCAGATTGCGTCAGATCCCAGCCAACCTGCTGCTCTATCCCTGTAAGGCCCTGAGGGTGCGCGTGGCTGGCTTCAGTGCTCCGCGGATCAGCCTGGAGCAGGAGCGGCTGCCCTACAGACCGGAGTGGAGCATGAAGGCCACCCTGGAGATGATAGACCTGCTGCACGGCAACATCACAGCCACTGTCACGGTCATTCTCCCGCCCCCTCCCCGCCAGACTTTTCCCATACTCTCACACTATTCACCTCGGCCCCACTTTGTGTCCAATTACTTCTTGGTTATTTCATTCTGGTCTAATAGTGTGATCTTTACCTTACAAAGCATTTGCAAAAATAAACTAGAACTGCTATTGCCCTGTACATCTATCCCATTGTATAAGTACATCATAGTGTTTTGTTACAATATACATATGTGTCCCAATTGGGGATTTCACTATGAGACCATCTTTAAATGACCCTTCCTTTCTCAGACCAGAGAGCCAAATCTGGCAGTGTTCCTCTTTGATGAGAGTGGGGCCTTGGTTCACCTGCCTCTGGTAGAGAAAGGGCTCGCTGATTTTGAATAGACAGTGACAACCTTAAAGGTGAGTCCTTGTCTTATGCTCATTTCATTTATTTGAAGACATTTGTTTAGACAAATGTTAATAAATGTACTGCAATTAATTTATTTAGTTTGTCTATCTGTAGGTCTTTGAAGTTCCTGCTGCCAATTCTTCTGCTTTCATTCCTCCAGAATTATGCACTGATCTGAAGTTCTGAAATTCTTTGTTAATTTGAAATAGATTATGCTGCATGTACTTGCAATTTTCTGTTCGCATTTTTCCTTTTGTAAGGACAAGAAAAGCAAAACTGCTTATTGAATTTTTATATTCTTTATTTTGTATAAAATATGCTTAATTTTAGAATGTTCTGCTGTTCCACATGCTGTTACTGTTCCAAAGCTGTTTAGTTATGCACTTTATTTTCAAGATATGTAAAAGTTTATAGGTGTTTCTCTATTTCTGTACGAAGAATACAGATTAAACTTTACTTTTTTACAGAGGCAATTTTTTTTGTCAAATTTCAAACTTCCTTTAAATGCCAACAAAGCTTTTATACATATTTACATATTTTTGCAGACCGCATGTCTAAAAGGCACCTTTTAAAAGCGCAGGGATTTTATTTATTTTAATATTTTTTAAAGAAACTATTATAAACAAAAAAAACACCCAGTTGGCTAGATTTAACCTAACACTGCATTATATTAACTCAGAAATATGGTAATTAATTGCCCTGCAGTTAGGTCAATCTTCCTGCCCTGTATTATATATCATAGCAATACTCGTACTGGTTAACTTTCCCAAAATCAGGTTTAAGGACATGCAGAAGTTTACTCAAAATAGAATTTTGAAAATGTAGAAATGGCCAACAACAAACACTATGTTGCAGATATCAGCATCTAGCCTGTTTCAATCTTTGTGTGCCAATAATTTCTGATGACTGCTTATAGAATGATAGGTCAGGCATATATTGATTTACTGAAGTTGGAATCAATGCCAGATTATCCACCTACTTAAAGGAGTTGGAGGAGGCATTTTTGTGAATTCAGCAGCACACTACATTCAAAATATATTGCTGTGTGAGCAAAGAGTCAAACTCCAAACCATTTTAAAGCAAACAATCTGATACAACTTTATTTTATAAAAACAAATATACAATCAGCTAAAAAAATAAATATGTATTATGATCTTTTTACAAATACAATAGCTACAGGCACACTCTACATCCACACACATTGTACAAACCAAACACACTCAAGGAATTCTGCTTACACAAATGCCCAACAAAAGCTGATTTATGCACATGAATTAGGGCCGGTTATCCATGACAATATTGCCATCTTTATCCTTGACTCGGATTCGGCCGTTGGGGTAGCGCGTCTCCTGTCTGCCGTCTGTGTAAACTGTTTTTACCGTTCCATCTGGATACTCCCTCTTCTTATAGTCGGCTGTGTGGATTTCCTTCTGGCCAGTGTTGAACTGGATCTCTTTACTGCCATCCCTAGGAGAAGGACGTACCAGCTTGGAAATTGCAACACAAGACTAAAGTCCATCACTGTAGAAAACTACTGTATGTCATGAGCATGTGTAATGTACGGAGCCCCTCTGGTGCCACATGGTAGAAAAAAAAAATTCAATGTGTAATCCGTGAGCACGGTTTAGCAATCCGTGCCCTCGGTTTAGCAATCCGTGCCCTCGATTTAGCAATCCGTGCCCTCGATTTAGCAATCCGTGCGCACGGTTTTGTAATCCGTGCGCACGGTTTTGTAATCCGTGCCCTCGGTTTAGCAATCCGTGCGCACTACACGCGTGTATGAGTTCCCCGTGGAGCATTCGGACTGCAACTGAAGTAAGATTAGATTTATCTAGATTAGTAAAATCAGTTAAATTGATTTAGCTTTATGTTTTTGAAGTTTCACCGTTTTAATGTGTAATTTAGCATTCATGTGTCACATGTTGCTTGTGTAGAAAAACGCAAACTGAGGGCATGGATTGCAAAACCGTGCGCACGGATTGCAAAACCGTGCTCACGGATTACACATTGATTTTTTTTTCTACAATGTGGCACCAGAGGGGTTCCGTAGTAATGTCTGCTTGAGGTTGTGAAGATCATGTTATGTTGCCTAGAAGACATTCATATTTTTGGGATTTTGGATTTCCATCCTGAAAAGCAGCGTTCATCTGGTTTGACTTACTTGTTGACTTGTATTATGGTCCCGTCCATCAGCACACTCTCCTCCCTGCCATCTGGGAACAGATTCTTAATTGTCTGGTCAGGGAACGTGATCTCCTTTCGACCATCAGGGAAATGCTTTTCTGCAGAGGGAATGCTGGGATTTATCATAATCCCATGCAAAGAGTCTCCAAAAAGTATTAGCTTTATCCTATCATATTAATTACCGCAAAACCCAAGAACTAACAACCCGTCTTATTTTCATTAACACAGCATTCTGGGGGTATCATAGGCTCAACTGAACAAAACATCTGGGTTTGAAGGTGCCTACTTGAAAACCCAAATGACACGCTCTCAACCCAACACCTTTCTAAATATTGGCTTCTAGAGGGCTTTTCTTGGATTTTGGCTAAATTAATATTGTAATGCTGTATCCAGTGTGTATTGAAATTTCCTGACCTTCATGGGTTACTAATCTCACCTCAAAGGGAAAAGTGCTCATTCGGTAGAGTTCAGTACGGACTGATTCTCACCTGTCTGGTTGTTGGGGAACTGGAGGATTTCAATGCCATCGGGGTAGGTAGTGTGCGTGGTCCGAGCATCAGCATAGTAGTAGATCTGTAAGAGGATTAACCATAATATCAGTGTTTAAGAGGTCTCAACTATGCAATTTTTCAGGCTCATACCTATATTTAGTTTCACTAGAATAGGTTTACGTATTTTAATGTTCAATTAACAATTAATTTTTCCCTAGATCTGCAGCAACTGTGTCTGAAATGCTCTGCTTTAGCTTCTGGTACTTCAAGGCCACCCTCCCCTTGGGCTCAGTCTACTCTGATTGGTCAGTAGGCTAAACAAAGGGAATATGCCTTCACACTGACAAAAAACTGTTTTCTCAACATGGCGAAACCACTATCCAAAATCACAATGTTTAATTTAATACAAAAAGTATAATATGTTAACTAACAATCTGCAGCATCAAGAATTCAAGTTATTTCCCATTTGTAACAGTGGCAGCTCCCATTGTAAAATGCAAAATTCCCCTGTGTTATGGTTTTCCCTATTTTCCTTAATGAGCTTGAATGTGAAATATGAGGGTTTGTCTCACCACTCTCTTATCAGCCAAGACCTGCTTGATGTCTCCATTGAAGAAAGTGACCTTGGCTGTGTCTCCGTCTGTTGACACTTCTTTTCTAGTTCCGTTAGGGAAGACAATAAGTCGCCCTCCACAAGGGAGCACAGACTCCACCTTAAAGATACGCAACAAGCAATATAGATCAATATGAAATCAGGTGGCTCTAGGGGATATCATAACATCCATCCACAGAATCAACAATCCCACATTATTATGCCATTTACTAGTACTTACCTTGCCGTCAGGGTATGTGACGACATCATCATTTGACTCTTGCGTTTTGCAAAGTACTGCTTTTGTTTGGAGACCATCTACCATCTACCGCAGGAGTAAATATCACACAATTTTCATATCCGATCAATAATAATAATAAAGTACAGACCCCAACATAAAAATGTTATTCTTTGTTTTTTTACAGTAATTGTTTTGCGTGAGTTCTTTTTGTGTCTTACAGAGGACGTGTTGTTTGAGGGGTCCTGGTTTACTGGCGGTGTGTTCTGGACACGAGCCACAGACACGTTTTTCTCTTCAGGGCTTCTGTCGGGGGCAGGAAACACTGAGAAGGCTGGAGATGGAGCCGACTTCCTTCTGAGACTGCTTTTGGTCAATACTGAAAAGCCCAAAAATAAATCACACACATGAAGCAAACTGTAGGGGATTCATTTAACGTAAAGCAGATTATAAAATTCCTATGATACTGTTGAAAAACAAATAAGGAGGAAATATGTTACAATATTTTTACAATGTTCAGCATTAGCCTTTATTATAATTACTACTATTAACAGTAGTTTAACAATAAAAACTTTCGCTTTTCATCGGGCCGCCACATGAATAGGAAACCATCGGTGGACGTGAATGCAGCATTAATCATAGCTTTACCAGTAGTGTGCTGCTCAATCATTGCATGGTACATAACTAAATTCCTTACTGATACAGAGAAAAACAGAATATGTATCAATGCATGCTGAAAAATTCTGGATGGTAGGAGACATGTTTTGCCGCAATAAGACATTACAAAATTGCATTGCTTTTTGGCTACTTTTCATAGCATTTTCAATCTATGAATATGCTGTGTTTTACACTCCACTACATATCTCTTAAGAGGACACCGTGTAAAGTGAGTACCTGTAGCAGAAGGGCTGTGGTCTCTAGGACTCAATCTAGTGGAGGCTGTGCCGCTCTGCGGAGGGACCTCTCTTATTGGGGGACTCTATAAAAAAAAAAAAAAGCTTTCTAATCAAGATCAGGACAGACAAATCCATGCAATAACAAGATAATCATTTGGGAATGAAAAAAGATTGGGACAAAACAATACAGCATTACTATTATAACTGCCGCTCTTCACTTAAAGGTGCACTCACTGCAAATGTAACCCCTTTGGTAACAGGGGCAGAGGTGCTCTCAAACATTTTGGGCCATTCTCTCTCTTTCTCCCGCCTATCTCGGGCGTTCTCCTTCTCTCGCTCAGCATCTGCCTGACTCTTCTTCCAGGCAGCGAGGCGGAGTTTTTCCAGCGTGTTAACCTCGCTTTTTAGGGCGCTGTTGTCCGAACTTAGGGTGTCTATCTGCTGGCGTAGGCGAACGTGAGTCGTGGACCAGCGACTCTCCCTTCTCTTCAGTTCTTCCTGCATGGAAGTCAGCTGTTGTTTAAGTGCCTGGTGGAGAGGAAGACAGAGGTGAAGGACACAATCTAGAGGAACTATTTCCCAGTCCAAGAGAAAGGGATGCATGACAGTTCACTCACAAAATTGATCTAGTTTGGCACCAACCACCTCCATTGTTTGTGACGTCATTTCGTCTGTCTTTTTGCCTCACCTGAATCTCATCGCGCTCCTTCTTATCGGGTATGGCTCTAGCAGCTGAAGCGTGCTTCTCAAACACCTTGCGTTCCCTCTGGAGCTTCTTGGTCTCCTCCTTCTTGTACTCCTCAAACCTGGCCAGCTCCTCTGCCCTGCTCTGCTCAAACTCTGCCCTTTCCTTCCTGTGAAACAGCATTGATTTAGACATCCTTATGTATATATCGTATATATCCCCTTCAAGAATACTGTCAAAAAACAACCATGAATGAGCGGAAACAGCATTATTGGAAACCCATTTTCCGGTGGAAATGTGATGTGATGCATCACAGATATTCGATGACGGCCTTGAAGCACAGAACCTACACCTGTAGGACAAGTGGACTGTGGTCCGAACCCTGGTTGTTCACAGGGGGGCTTATTGCCGCTAGATCGGTAGTGCCTCTTCATCATAATATAATGGTGGACACATATGACAATGAAATAATACAGATTGCTTTTATTTTCAACAAGGTCAGGGTTTCACCGACAATGCTCTTATGTGTTAAAAAAGTATGCATCTCGTTCCAACCAAGGTAGGGCATGAGCAGTAATTTCTCTGTCAAAATGGGCAACCTCATACTATTCAATTGAGGTAGCCCATGTGGAGGGGAGGATACATTTTCAGTTGTATTTAATAATCTGCGCTAAAGGGAAGCCCACTTATACTTTGCCGTCCCAAGGCATTGCTTTACCTTTTAAAGATTCACTTAATACAAATTACCCTTGACGTCTTGTATCTTTCTTATTTGTTGTTGATTTTTGAGTCTGTGTATGTCAGTGCAATTTGTATCAAAGGACGCCACATTTAGCCTACTGTTCAAGTGGTTGCTTAATTATGTGTATGTAAGTATACATTTACATTTAAGAAATGCACATGCAAGGGGCATATAAACCAGAGCCATTTATGTTAGTTCCGCTAGGAGTCAGAACTAAAACATAGCCAAAATTTGACTAAAACAAAAAGTTACTAACACTGACTAAATCTTAATCTCTTACTCTTAAAAGGAAACAAAATTAAATTACCAAAAATGTTTACTAAAACGCAACTACAATTTGTAGTTGGAGGACGAAAGCGAAAACAAAATCCTTGTCAAAATTAACATAGAACATGGAATTTGAAATGACATTTAAAAGCGAAATTTAGGTATTCAGGTAAATAAAGGAAAACGGGGCTAATATTAAAATAATTGTTATACAACTTAAGGATAACAGTAGAGTGCCTCACGAAGCAAATCCATAACAAGACGAGGTCATTCATGTGGCAAATCAATGCATAAAGCCAAGACAGTCAGTGTAGATTAACATAACAACTTGCAACTACATAACATCAGTGCTAGATAGCAGTACAGGCCCTTGAAATTTCTCTCGCCATTAATTTCAATGGGGCCAAATACCTATAAAAAATAATAAAAAGATTTAAATATCAGAACCAATAGCTTAGCTGTATGTGAGTGCAATGGACTTTAAAACCCAAGGCATGTGGGTTTTGGAAAGGAATCTATTGGGTCACAACTACAAGCATTAATAAGGCGCCAAAAATTTGTCTAATAATAATAATAATAATAATAATAATAACAATAATAATAATATGACTTTCCGGTAATGGTGTGTGTTGCACCTGACAATGCATCACATAATCACAATTTAAATATGAATTGAGGATGAAAGATTAGTGCTCTCGGTTTTCACTAAATGTATAAACTTGGAAAGATTCGATCTGCAAAAGAAACAAACTTGCTCATAAAAATCTTGACCTTAAATTATTTGAGTGAGGAACATTTCCATACATTGCCTGTATGTATTATATGTCCGTATTTGATCTTGCATCGAAGTTAAACCCTTGGTATGCACACAGGTAGGTAAAGTATTTCCATGAAGGCCAGACGAGCAGAGAGCACTAACGACATAATGACTTCACCTGAGGTTCTCTTGGTTCCTCTCGTTCTCCTGTCGAAGTTTGGCCAGGGCTGCGTTCTCTGTCCTGAAGCGCTCAATCTCCAGCTCCAGCTCTACTAGCCGCTCTCTTAGCTGTTTGGACTGAACCTGTTGGCCTTTGGAATAGATGCATATATAGTTTGAGCATTTTTTTTTTATTTAAGGAGTTAATGGTTAGGGAAGTAACATGTCTTCATCTCTTCGTGTCTAACACTAATAGATCTAATGTTAGTAAGTTAGATAGTTAGCTAGCTAGTTCTCAGTCTCCAACTACCTCCATTGCAAGAAATCAAACATTTTAATACAACAATGGAAGAGCTCACATTCATATCAGACGTCCAAGGCAGACAATATCAAAGAAATTTGACATTGAAAAAGAAGAACAACATGGAATTTAGAGGCACATAGTTGATGAAGACTACTTATATAAATGTTAAGGTGATAAACCAATAGAACTAGAAAGAAACTGGAAACTGAAAGAGGAGCAAAACAATTTGACTGCTCTGGAAAGGTGATACAGTGGAAGCAATTTAAACAGAGTAGGAAACAGAGAAAACCTTGTTGCTCTTCAACTGGCTGCAACAGCCGCAAACACAACCACCCTCTGAAGACGGAGAGAGTCATTGGGGATTTAAGAGAATGAAGGTGAGCTAAAGTAAGCAGGACAAGCCGCAGATAACGAAAACAAATACCCTTTAGCAACAGTGGCCAAGAGCCATGCAATCAGAGCGAGAGAGCATAGAGTGGGAGTGGACACACAAGGCAGTGGCAGAAAAAGAAAGTAGCAGACATGGCAGAGAGAGGACTCCAGCCATCCATTTTACGCCGCTTATCCGGCGTTGGGTCACGGTGGCAGCAGGCTAAGCAGGGTATTCCAGCAGTCCCTATCCCCAGCAACACTTTCCAGATCCTCTTTTAGGATCCCAAAGCATTCCCAGGCCAGATGAGATAATTATAATAATAATTTGGCAAGCGTGTTTTGGGTCTACCCCGGAGTTTCCCACCAGTAGGGTGTGCCAAGAAAACGGGAGGCGCCCAGGAGGCATCCTAATCAGATACTTGTATCACCTCATCTGGCTCCTTTCGAAGCAACAGAGAACTGACCCAAGAAAATGTCTGTACAGTAGTAGGTTTGATCATAAACCTCCATTTTAGTTTTACTCAAAAAAGTGATATTTCCAGTTTGCAAATCAGAGCAGCAGCCTGGGACAGGATTCTACAGAATCAAATCCAAAATAAAGTAAAATAGACAAATCTATCTTCTAACACCCAGTCATGCACCTGGTTCAGATGTTCAATGTACAGAGTAAAAATCAATATGTAACTACAGTAACTTATAACATTTTAGACATTTTACCTCTACTCATAATACCAAGATAAATATGATTCTTCAAAAACCACAAAGAACTTCCATTGTTGATTTATTAAGTCATAGCCAATTACTAATTGATGATATCTTACGTAATTTAAATCCGAATTATACTTCATATCTTGTTTGAGTGTGTTTACAGACAAAACATAATTGAAAAAATGTACCCCTATAAACATGTTGTTAGGTTCAGAGTCTCTTAAATGCTTTTAATAGATTTTCACCCAAAGAAAGGTTTCCTGTTTTCAGGCATAAAAAAACACAACATTGTATATCTCACCTGCTGTTTCTTCAGTCTTCCTGGTTTCAGGAGATACTGAGGGTGGGGATTGGGATTTAGGCTTCAGAGAAGGGAAAAGCCTTGCCATTAATTGGGATGTTGGGGGAGGATCTGGCTCGTCGTTGGCTGGGCTAATGGCCCTGTCCCTTTGGCGCTCCATTCCTTTAGCCACGGCCACTTTTCTGGTCAGGGACCTTTCTGGGGGGGTGACTTTACTGGTGGTTGCCATGGGAGCAGGACTAACTCGTTGGGTATCATTCGATAATCCGTCAGCTTCTTTCAGGTCGTTCCATGGGTCTTCGTCGTCAAACACCACTCCATCTGGGCGGCCCTCTTTGTCCTCCGTTACCGTGGACTCATCTGGACTGGTGATGTCACTGGCGCTGTCAATGTCGCTGGTATCACCGCTCAGCACGTTCTGTTGTTCAGCTTGGTCTGAGCCATGTCCTCCGTCTTGGTCTTGGTATGACCTCTTGTCATATGGTAGGTTAGACGCAGAGAAGCAGTTGTTGGTGGAAAATGTAGGCGGTAACATAGGGCCAGCAATCACATCCTGGTCTTCAAATTCCAATTCACTGTGAAAAGATATATCGGGGGCGTTGTGGTTGTTTTCATCATCATAATCACTACCATCTTCTCCATGACTAGTTTTGCGCTTGCTCTTCAGAGGCACTGATTCAGATTCAGTGGAGATGTTTCTACTAATTTTTCCGCCTTGACTTTGGTCTTTTTTAGGAGGGGAGGGCCGGGGGGATTTGATGGGTGTGGAGGAGAGGCGTCGTGGCTGGTCTCCTCCACTGCTCTGGAGTCTGCGGTAGTGCTGGTCCATTTGAAGCACCTTCATCACAAAGGACGAGTTGGAGGAAAAGGAGAGCTCGTCAGCAGCCTGCTCCAGGAGCTCAAACTCGCCTAACTCGGCAGTCTCTGCCTGCTTCTTGTGATCCCAATACTTCAGCTTCTCTTGAAAGGACACTTCAAATGAATATTCTGGAACGGCTTCAGACTCTGGCTTTCCTTCCACAAAGTCTTCTCTTGGAGGAGACCCGTTGCCTTTCTTTCTGAGGGCATTACCCCTATCTACAACAGAGACCCGTTTGGTCAGGACTTGTGAAGGGCCATCCCAGGACACGCTTTGACTGTTTGGGTGTTGTGCTAAATTGCCCTCGTTTCCACTACTCAACTCTTTCAACAGCCCGGTCTGTCTGACCTCCGGATACATTTGGACAGGGTCTGTCGGCACCAGGTTAATATTGTGGTGACCACCAGGCACTTTTGGTCGTACAGTAGATGGCTGGGCTAACTTTACCTCCGCTCTACCATCTTGGTGATGGGGTGAGCCGAGCTCTTTGGGACGATTTTCCTTGTTCAGCACAGCAGTTTTCCTCTGAACAGGAGGCCGCTTGCAGCCAGTGGGCTGGACATTCACAAAGGTTTTTGACTCTGAAGCCCAGCGAGCGTTGACTTTGACCAGGGGCTCCTGGGTTTTGGTGTCTTGTTTAACAGCTCTATTTCCTACAGGTGCTTTGCGACCACTGGTAAACCTGGCCAGGCCTTCTCCTCGCTTCAGAAATGTTCTTCTGGGGGGCCCACTTGCCCCTCCTGTTAACACTTGGCTCTATTAAAATACAAGTCCACAAATATATTTTAGTCCCAATACACAGACCATAGTGTACTCTTACCCATCTTATGTAATACAGATGTTTAGGAGAAAGAATTCATTTCAAGAAAGCACATGACCGTTCCCATCCTCGCAAAAAATTGTTAAAACACCTCGATTAATTGCAAATCAAATAAGGGTTGTTAACAATGAAACAGTGAGCTGTATGTTGGAAAGTGTCTGACCTGCTGTAGCTGGGTGGACTTTAGCCTCTGCTCCTCCAGCGTCAGCTGCTCCTCAAGGAGCTCTTCAAATGTCAACTTTTGGCCTCCAACACCTGGCTTGATCGGCCTATAGAGGTGCACGGGAACAAAGAAAAATAACACATTTGACATAAAATGAGAAACTGCTTTCCTACAGGTTTGTCATTTAATTACCAGAGCTTTCTCTAAATAAGTAAATAACGCACATACGTGTAGTAAATGGTCAACCAATTAACAACACATTAAGTAGAGTAACTGAACCAGTGAATGCAAAGTAAATGTGTTTACCTGTCCTCTAGGTGCATCTCCATATCATCCCCTTCGCAAAGATCGCCATTCATAAAATTGCCAGCAGGTGGCCCCAACATGGCATCATTCTCCTTGGACAGATCCTCATCAACACTTTGCTCTTGGCTGCCATCTTTACAGCTCCATGCGTTTACCACTGTTAGATAAACCATAAACCAACATATTTGGTAACATCCATCAGATTCTTCCATCCATCCATCCATCATCAGAACCGCTTATCCTATGCAGGGTCACGGGGGGGCTGGAGCCTATCCCAGCCGACTTCGGGCGAGAGGCGGGGTACACCCTGGACAGATTGCCAATCCATCACAGGTAACTCAGCTAATACATAGACATACAACCTCTCACGAACACATTCACACCTATGGAGAATTTAAAGTCACCAATTAACCTGCATGTTTTTGGACTGTTGGAGGAGACCCACGCTAACACGGGAAGAACATGCAAACTCCACACAGAAAGGCCCTCAGGTTGGGATCGAACCCAGGACCTTCTTACTGTGAGGCAACAGTGCTAACCACGGCGCCACTGTACTGCCCCCTATCAGATTATTGTAAATTAAAAAGACAGCATATTACAATTATTACGAGTACAACATTTAAATTAATAACGGGCACACTTCAAACCTTGTATTGTCTCAATGGCTTTGTTCTCCTCCTCTTCTTCTTCTTCTTCTTCTTGGCCCCAGCTTCCCCTGGGCTCCTCCTGTCTCCATATGTGGGTGGGCAAATGCTGCAGTGAGGAGCCGTGGGAGGTCGGATGTCCCTGTGGGGTTGGGCTGCCTTTTTTGGAGACAAGTGTATTCTCACCCCAGTCAGGTTTACTAAGGTTGGAAGGATCTGTGTAATTGGTAGGATGTCAGACAACTCAGTCCTCATTGACTTCATCAAATATCACGGATATTGGTTGTTGACGTTATTGGCATTTGGTACAAATGGATAATAAAGAAATCCTTCCACTTTTGTAATTCAATGTCTTTGCCTTTTCTATGTGGAGATTTCAACATGTTCTTATCAAAGCTACCAATCATCAAGAAAACCAAGTAATTTTAGATGATTAAATGAA
>JAVQJS010101539.1:0-16723 GCA_036024795.1 Galaxias rostratus
CTCTCTCTCTCTCTCTCTCTCTCTCTCTCTCTCTCTCTCTCTCTCTCTCTCTCTCTCCTACCATGTGGGAGTAAACAAACGCGACGCGACTCTCTGTGTTGTCCTCCCGTCAGTCCCTATGGACCCCTCAGAGAGCTGGCACAGAGTTGTCCGTGCCGTGCCTGCATGGGAACGGTCATGCTGCAGCCAACTGGTGGCTCAGTCCAGAGTGCCAGGCTGAGGCCTTCTCTGTCATCTCACAGGCATGTGTCGCCCTGGGCTACACACGCACACACACACACACACACACACACACACACACACACACACACACACACACACTAACACAAACACACACCGCTCTCACACAGAGGTCCTGGGGGACCCAGACAGGGTCAACCACCCAGCCCCGTAGGCCCTTCCCTCTGGCCGCCACTTCAAACCGTGGCCCCTGTCAGTGGAGCAAGCAGGGACTCAGATGTATGAGGATGGGAGAGAATACAGAGGTTCAAAGATTCACCAAGATGTTCAAGATCCACCATCTACTTCCTCCCAATCGTAAGAGAGGTTTAAAAAAAAACGAAGTTTTCGGGCTGTCTGAGTTTCTACAGTCTTCAAAAAGGTACTGCGTCTCTCTAGTCAAAACAAAACATTGAATATGAGAATGGTGGATAGACTTGAAAGCATTAGTTATTAGTTATCCCCATATACTCCATTCTGCCCACCTCTCTCTCTCTCTCTCTCTCTCTCTCTCTCTCTCTCTCTCTCTCTCTCTTTGTCTCTCAACCTCCTCTTCCTCTATCCTTGAAGAGCAGTTGTTTGTTTACAATTACTCAGCACCTGAACTTCCCGTCTTATGCAAATGAGAGGAGTGAGCCACCAATGCTGACGACACTTTGCGTCTTGTCTTTAGCACAGGTCCAGGCTCCTGACAAAACGCCAAGCTGCCGTGTATTGTTCCGCGTGAAACATGTACCACTTAGCATTTTCCTCAGATCATTACCCCCTCCTTCTTGTTGCCAGCCTCCTTGACCTATTTTCTAGCCCCTGCAAAAACTGTACACCCCACCCATCCCTGGTTTCGTCCTACCCGTGATTCACTGCTCTAACTATCTCTGCCCTTCCCTTTTATTACGCCTTGCGCTACATGGACCGGGCCGTGATGTCAACCAATCCTTCCTTTACCCTTTGACACAGGCCCCAGCTCTCGGTCCACTGCTCCCTCACCTGGCAGGATGACATCCGGGAAACCTAGCTTGCGTGTGAGGGCCAGGGCCCTGCTGAATACGGCCTGGTTCTCCCGTCGGATCTGCTCCAGCTCACCCCGCAGCAGCTGCAGGGAGATGATGAGGCCTGGGGACAGCAGGGGAGAGGGGGAGGGGGAGTTAAGGGAGGGCAGGCAGGAAAGAGGGGAGGGAGAGGAGCAGAGCACAGGATGGGAGGAAAAGAAACAGGGAGAGGAGGGGGGACGGAATGGCAAGAGAGGCAGAAAAGACGAGAGAAATCAAAAGGAGAAAAGAAAGGGAGCGAGAGAAGGAGGAGGGAGAAACAGAGGGGTATTTAAGAGACATTAGTCAGAGTGCGGAGGAGGGAGAGACCGACAGAAGCGCAGACGGAGAGATGTAATCAGAGCGAGCAAAGAGAAAAAGAGAAGAAAAAAACGAGAGAAGAACAGAGGTGTTTGGGCATTAAGAATAGGGAGCGCAGAATAAAATGTGTACGAGAACTGACGAGAAAATTTGGTGAGTCATATTATGCGAGAGTGCGAGACACTGGTAGAAAAACGATGAAAGAGAAGAGAGCGCTAGAAGGGTGATGTGATGTATACAGTCATATAGTGACGCAGCCTCACCAAACCAATGAGCCCATACTGCCATGTCCGCTTTGTATGTCCACAAAATAACACCTAATATCTGTTTAAATGTAATCACGCCGAGAGCTTCATTTCACAACGATGAACATGATCTTTTTTAACGATTTACGTTCAAATCTTAGCACATACAGTTTAATATCTGTTTTCATGAGATTGAATATGTGATTGGGCCTGTGGGAAGCCATTTAATTGAGTAGGTAAGCTAAGAAAAATCCAGAAAGCTAATGAGAGCTGTTATCGATGGAAACATTTTGAGTAACATCAGTGACATGTTGCGTTTTATTCATATATTAATGTGGAAAGCAACAGGTGCCAATTGAACCTTGTCAAAACGCAAACCCATTATTAAAATATATATTTAATATAATAATAGTATGTTCTAAATAGGCAAGTGCCATATTTACCATAGTTGGTGCTTGGAGCAGAGTACTTGGTGCTGGATTTGCGGATGATGTTCTCGTGAATCTGGAACCACTCGTTCTCATTATTACATCTAAGACAACAACAACAACAACAACAAAAAAAGTGAGGGAGAGGAATGAAGCAACAACGCAGCCGTCAGCGGGCCCAGATGGAGAGATGGGGACTGTCGGCGGGGGACTAACTGAACAGCATGTGTCCAGAATCGTTTTTCCCTCCTGGAGAAAAAAAGGTAGCAGCAGGGGGAGACGCTATCAAGCAGCACATTAGCCCAAACACACCGCAAGCTAAGCTAAGCTGACAGCCAGCTCTCCACCAGCCTTTTTTATTACCATAGGCCCATAGGCCCCCGGGAAAAGCATGGGGGGATGCACATAGACTGGAGTCTTATAGGAGTGGACAGTTTAGACACAGCAATGCACTGAATTAATGCCCAACTTTTTAAAGTAGAGCTGCATTTTGATTCCTAGACAATTAAATCTGCTTTCTTTTTTCAGAGCCATGTCTGCAAAAATTCTTATAGTATAGTAATATATATATATATACATATATTAGAAATATTCCAGATTAATTTCGTACATAAAAACAAATCCTTTTTAAAACAACTTTAAGTTGAAATTTTCCATCATCTAAAAGCTTTGGTGGCCTCTGACCCTGAATCTAGCCAGAGGTTGCCAGCAGAAAGGGCAAAGAGTGGAATATGCACTGGAGGACATTGAGTCATAGCGTAGGAGTGCTTAGCTCGCTGTTATTCCCCCCAACCCCCCTCCGACCCTTCTAAAAAACTTTGTCATCTAACTTTGTTCATTTATCTAAGTGTCATGTCTTTCCGTATCCTTCCCTCTCCCTGGCTGTCTCGCCTCTTCATTGGTTGGCCAGGCTACAGCCGAGGCACTCTCTGGCAGAGCCTAACGGAGCCAGCTAGATTCACGGCACGCCAAGCGCTCTATCTTAGGCCCGGGGTGAGCGGCTATTGATTTTCCAGAGGACACTTCATTACCATTCTGGTCAAAACACACAACCCATCAACACACAACTGGAGAGGCGGGCTGTCAAGGCCCTATGTTCATGGACATTTTGGAGAACTTTTTTTGTTTTGCCTCGTTGCGTCCTTGAACGTGCACCTGTGACCACTGCAAATGAGAGCTTAAGCACAATTACTGCGCAGGTTCACAATCTTTCACACGCTGTTTCAACAGCTTTGTGTCATGGCTCACTGTGACACTGTCCTCATCTGCAGAGAGAGAGAGTTCAGGCAGTGTTCCTAGTCGTCCACAGCAGAAGGGGTGCACTCACTGGCATCATGTTAACCGTAATGAAGACTCGGTGAAAAGGAGACTCTCTGCAGTACTCACGTGTAAACTTTGAGCACAAAGTCCTTCTCCTCTTTGAGGTCTGTGATGGTGTGGAACACGTCGCTCATGGCGAGGACGGCACAGCCGTAGGGCCGTCTGTACTGCACGTGAGGCGGACCTTTCTTGGAGTCGTTCAGCAGCATACGCCCTGCAAGCAAAGACAACGACGTGTTACTTGTGTTCTAAAAGTTAGAATAAAGATCCACAGAATTACACAATATAAGTAGAATGCATAGTTGTATATTGTATAAATGAAATCTCTTGAACATTTTATATTGTTATTGCACATTGTATATCCTACAATCTACACAGAAGATATATCCTTACCAGTTCTAATGACCTGTGTCACAATGTAGAGGTCTCGTTTTAAATCCTTACTGCTCATGTCCTGGGGAAAATAAAAAAACATATCAAGCTATATTAGTATATCATCATGACACAATTTTGGTTGCTAGTTATCACTGATGTAATCCAGGGAAAGTTACCGTGAAAAGAGCGCACAGACGGTCAACCTTCTCTGGGTTCTTTGGTCCTCCATTTTTGTTCAATCTCACCATGAACTTCTCACTGACATGGACAAAGAAGGAAGTTTAAGCTGGATAGGATATTTACAGTATCGGTATAACTGAGCCACGCCCTCTTTAACGGGTGGCCTTGCTTTTACTTCAGACGGTCAAATGTCGGATTGAATGCGTCCAGCTTGTGTCTCTGTGCATCCCATCTCTGTCCAGCCGTCCAAACCGATACCTGATCTGCTTGGCCTCACGGTTGTCATACAGGAAGAAGAAGACGTCGGCGTCTTCACTGATGCTGTTGTAGGTGAAGCTCTTCAGGTTGATGAAGAGGTGGTGCGGCACGGGGACACGGCAACCTTCGCCGTGACGCTGACGCACGCTGTCGCCCTGAGAACGAACGGACGACGAACACTAACAGGACAGGTCCTTACTGCGGGGCAAAGCTCCTGCTTCTGAGCTACACATGCTAGCGGGTTTGAGTCCTACAAAAGGCTATAGCGACGTCATGGTGGGGATCATTAGAGGTCAGCTAGGTGGTGAGAATTTTTTTATTGTTTTACGTCACTGAATTGGCACTGTGCTTGAGTATTACAGGCGGTGGCAATCACACCAAGTGGGGAAATCTGGTTTCAAACTTGTTATTATTTAGTGATGCACTGCGGAGCATAGGTGCAGCATAACTTAAAGGTCATACCTGGTTTGTGCTTGGCTGACCGCAATGTCTGCTTGACGCATGCTGGGGAAAGATGTTGGAGAGGTAGATATAAGTGTAATCCATTTTTATTAAACTTTTCTTACTCAACATTCCTACATGGACCGAATCCGTAGACACATAAAATCGGACAAAAAGGCAACCACTGGTTCTGCCAAGAGTCTACTTCAATGTGCTGAGGCCCTAAAATAAGCCCACATGAGGTAAAACGTGAGCCAGTGGGAGAGGAGAGGACAAAGCCCGGATCGCCCACGCGCACCACATACACCTTTCACTGTGAGACACAGACACACACACACGCACACACCTACACACACATACACATACACACACATACACACACACACACACACACCTACACGTCCCTGCTCACCAGCCCAAAAGAGCTCTCCTCTACTCCTACCTGATGAGACGCCAAGACCTTGTGCCCTGCCAAAAAACAAGCCCACTTTCATCGACGGAGTGAGGAGGTGTTTTGGCGCATATGAGCTATGCTATGGTTTCTGGAGAGACAATGCATTGCACTAACAATCTACCTGGAAAGCTGAGAATAATGACTGAGAAAGAACGGGCAATAACTGGGCACTTAAAAATTCCCTGAGATATGCATATACTTACATTGTGCTACTGGTCAGACCAGGTGTCTTAAATATCTGTACGGTGACCTTCCAAAGATGAACTGATCTTGCATTAAAATTACTCTCAAGTCTCATCCCAAGGAACTACTAAAAGTGCTAATTATCCAGTTACCACTTAAAAAATAACTATTCTCACAAGGAATTGAGGTACCCACACACAGATCCCGGCCAGATTAAAGGAAAATAGATAAACCCATTTTCGAAATAAACTATTTATAGAGCCGCATCTCCAGTAAAGGCTCTGCTTTACATAACCCACACTGTAAAATGCAATTAATTTACAATTACTAAATGTGTATGTGTTTCTCTAAAGCCTCTCTCAAGCTTGTCGCTCTGCATTATGTCTCTAGTTAGCATTCACGCTTGTGGGAGTCTCATGGAGTCTCCATGCGGGTGACGTGAGCAGGCTCGGCCCACAACAGCCGAACTGTGTCACCACTTGCGATTCACCTTCGTATGGGTGATTGGATATCCAGCATATTCACACATCCTACTCACCAATACATACGCATGTTTGCGTCCCTATGCGGGCACACACACTGCATACAGCACAAATGGAAATGTTTCCTTTCAAACGCACAGCGCATTTGGGAACAATCAAAAATACCACAGGAAAGAAGCCTGTAGTTGCAGCAAGAGAAGATAATAGCTCACACCCACACAACAATACTCCAATACATCGTTGTGGGTAGTCATTATTTTAAATCAAATACAGATGTACGCACAGCACTAGACTGTTCTCTTCTGGCTCCTGGGTGTCAGGAGGAAGAAATGATTTGCATTCCGATTAAATATCCTTGAGCAGACACAGGCCTCATTCTTATAGCATGCATTTGGATAAAGTCCATAATATTGAAAGTACCATTTTGTAAAGTTCAGATATGCTGATCTGGTCTGGATCCACCATTTCAAACTCCTTCCTAGGAACAAGGTCTAAGCCAAGATGCCTGATGAGAGAAAAAGAGAAAAAGAGAGAGAAAAGAATGAAAAGAAATGGAAAGAAATCAGTATCGTTTCATGAAAACATTCCCCAAGTCTAATCACTTATTTATGGGTTAGTGATTGAATTGTCTCTTAATCCTCTAAAGTAGAAATGCTTAGCTTTATAATAGCATCTTCAAAGATACAAACTCTGTCGCTGGACCAAAATAAAATCGAGCTCTTGCATGGCACACTCACCATATATAGTTTTATCTGATGTGACAGGCTGATGCTCATGTTTACGTGCGAGTCAGCACTTTACAATGGACGACCAGGAAGACCAAAAACAACAAACACAAGGAGCATATACACCAACTACGGCAGGAAGCTTTTACACGGACCAGCCAATGTGCGTGCATATCGCGGTTTAGACAAGGACAAACGCTCCTTTCTGGCGCATGTGCATGGGGACCAGGACATGCTGCCAGCCCCAGCCTGACGCTCACAGTGGTAGAGTAGACCAGCCCACTGAGCTAGTAGCCAACAATACACCAACAGATGCTCCCTCCACCCCAACGGTCCATCTTAAGACGAGCTGGAGCACGGCTCCCTTCCCTTCTCTCTATGTGGCTGTGACGGCTGTCACAGGGAGCGAGGGGATCAACTCCCCCGGATACCGACTATGAGAACTGCCAGGAGTTCACTCTGATACATTTATCTTCTAAATAATCATGGAAATGGAATTGTATTCAATAATACTGCATAGCAGATACAGCCCAATGAAAATAGTTGCAGCCAAAGGTCTATGTGGACTTCTCACTAGGGCAGGGGTACAGCAAGCCGGATCATGGTCTCACAATCCAACACCGATGTTAACTGACTTGGGATAGCACTGCGCTGCAACCTCGAGGATCCATGTATTGACCACTCTACGCTCTATAACAAAAGCATGCGGTGACTTACTCGTTTCCCCAGTCTAGGCGCACGGTGATGTGTCGTTTGATCTCGCGGGTCTGGTCCTGGGCCAGGTGACCCTGGATCAGCTGCCGACGCAGGTCGATGAGCTCGTTCATCACGTGGCGCAGCTTGAGGAACAGATCCACTTTGTGTTTCTGTCAGGGAGGGCAGACATGAGAGACGGATCACTACCGGGGACCGAGGTGGTGACTCCCCTACCCGAGACTAACGAGACTTAACGGAAAGCCTATTAAACACCCCCCTCACTAAACACAGATTTGAAGGAGATAATGGACAGCCGATAATGGATTGACTTCCCATAGTGCCCTGCGCGAGGTGATCTCAAAGCACTGGACTCGGAGTGCTGAGGTTGGAACATTATCGAGGATGTTGGTGCCGCTGCTCAAGATCAAACTGCTTACTTGTGGGATAGACACTCTGGACATCTATCACACTCTCACCTTATAAACATACTTCTTATTTAAAAGTCTAACTATTATTATGATGAGTATTATTATTATTATTATTATCATTATTATTATGAGTAGTAGTAGTATTAGAATTTGTCAAAATAAAACGGTGCAAAAATACTATGATGGGAGGGTTCCTGCTATAGGTTGATATATTATTCCTAAGAATTGTATATTTGTTTGTTCAAAAATTTGTTTTTAACTTTGCTTTGACCTTCACTTTATTATCAGCCACTACTTAGGAAAACCTGTTTCAGCACCAAGGACAGCGTTTTTTAATTGAGACATTTGCTTGTTCTCCCCCTAACGATGCGACAAGACTGCATATCCTTCCAGGTTTGTTTACATGAGAGCAAAGATTAAGTGCTGCAACAATGCTCATGTAAATTTAATGAGGGTAAACATCCAATGTTCTTGAACGCTGGTGTTAATAAAAAAAAAAAAAAGATTTTTGTCACAGTTGATGAGCCCTCACGGACGCTTGTTCTTTATGGCTAATCATGTGCATTATAACAGATATACACTTATGCTAAGGCTATTTCTGCCTGAAGGTACCACTCTGCATTCTAATTGGCTACCATAATGCCTTGGGGGTGAAACCTTCAATAAAACACGTATAAACATCAGACAATAACCCTCCCTATTTTTATGGAGGGTAACCGTGGCGACAGGGCCGTGGCCACACAGTGCGGGGACGAGCATCGAAATGAGCAGCGTTAAATCAGTGGTTCACATTAGTCGAGCTTGAGAGGAAGTTACATCACAGCAGCCTTCCCTCAGGCACCTTGGCTGCTGTTCTGAGCATGAGCAGTGCTCGGCAAAAGGTTATGTAAAAAAAACACACTGCCAGCTCTGCAACGTCTCCACTTACTGCTCCAACCTCAACACCCCCTCCCCTGCACCACCACCACCCCCTCCCCTGCACCACCACCACCCCCCCCCCCATCCCCCCCCCCCACCCCCACAAGCACTTCTCGCTGCCCTCTCGACACTTAGGAGGATTAAGGGGGCTTTAGGCTCCAAGTAATCATTTTCACAGGGCGGCAACACGGACTGGAAGTAGCGAGCGGCGCAAGGTCTTAAGAAGATGCTGAAGCTGACAAAAGGCAGGGGCACGATCTAGAGCCATGGCTGAATGACACACTGTGAAATTGCCTAAGACAGCTTTAAATGCCATTATCTGTGGCCAAAGTCTATTTCTGGTTTACATCGATGGCCATAGGAACGTTTCCAGTGGAGTGGCAGTCCTAATGACATGCTACGCAGACATCCTATAGCCCAGCCGGGTCATGGTGAGCTGTGTGTTTAAATCCCCACATGCTATCCCCTGGTCTCCCAAGTCGGTCTTTTGGTGCCAGGTGTTGAAAGGCTTCATGAGCACGGAATACTGCAGGGAGGAAAAAACCTTGATTCATCAAATCCCTTAAGAGCATGGGAGTAAATAAGTGATGGAAAATAATCCCTTTTAGATATAATCCCCCCCCCGCCCCTGCATGACCCCCCCCCCCCCCCACTGTTTTTGCGCTGAGAAAAATAGGGAGGCGGTGCGAGATAATTCTGAGCCACTGACCACGTAAAGCTGTTTCCACAGAACGCCCCATTCCTGCAGTGTGGAGGTGGTCTCTGTGATGATAGGGTCCTCCAGGGGTACCACCGTCTCACAAAGCCTGCAGGGACACACACACACACACACACACACAAACACACACACACGCACACACATAGAGAGAAAGCGCAACACACCGTTCCCCTGAGCAGGTTCTGTAATGATATACCATTGTACAACTGATAGAGGTAATATCATACACACAGTAATCAGATTCTCTGTTTTGCAATTAGAACAGAGGTGGAGAACTGCAGCACTGAACCACAACAGACTGACATCCTCTCTGTGTACCACAGGAAACTATGGAGACTGTGAAAGACACAAGACAGACCTCTGGGCAGAAAACGGACTGGATGACGTCAAGCAATATTTTTGAATTGTGATATTCTGTCCATTCTTCGTTGAGTTCTTTAGAATGCTGAAATTCCTTTATTTTCACATCCGACGTGGTCACGTTTAAAACTACACTGCATGTCGACCACTCAGGAATATTGTCAAATACAGACAAGCGAGCAAAGACCTGAGAAAGGCCATCCTCTTGTGCCTAACAACTCACTGTGCAACGCTTTGGGAAATCTACCGCTATGCCGTAGGTGTTTTTCAAACCATTAACTCGAGTAGACTACTTCGCCTCTTCTCCCTTTATTCTATCCCGAGTCCTCGAGAGGGAAAGTATAATCACGTCCTTTTCTTCTGCCGGCACTTTTAATTGTTTCAAATGAAAGGAGAGCTGTTCCACGGTGCCATCTATGTCTAGTGGAGGGGATGATATGGAATTTTGAAGGCCTCCCAAGCTGTGCAGGGCCACTGGTCTCAACCCACAGATTTAATCTCCGCGAACACAGGCTGGAGAGGAGCCCAACTGCCGCCTGCCTTTTGTATTGGCCCTGCTCTCGGATTCCCCAGCCATGAGCCGCTTTTGTCTCTTTAACGGCAGAGAGCTCTGATAGCCGCAGTGTGTGTGTTTGCATGGTGTGTGTGTGTGTGTGTGTGTGTGTGTGTGTGTGTGTGTGTGTGTGTGTGTGTGTGTGTGTGTGTGTGAGCAGTTCGGTGTGGTAATAGACCTCTCTGCCAGTCTGTGCAGTGCTATTGCCATTTTGCGTATGGGTCCTCACAGATCTCCGTGATAAGGCGGCGGAGGAGGGGAAACCAATTGGCAGGACATGTATGCTCTGTCACAGATGAAAAGATAAAAAGGGTCCAATCCCCACTCAGGGGAGATTGGCAGAGCTCCATAGTGGGGGGACTGAGCCAACGTTCTTACCCATTAGATCATTCTAAAACAGAGGGTCCATCAAAACACTCAAAAGAAATGCTTCAGCATCAAATACAGAAGGCCTCGTGGACAGATGATGCATTTCTTTCAGTTACAAGTTGAGTTAAGGACACTGTTGACGTTGTCCCATGCAATGACACCAAGGTACCATGACCCCCATGGCACAGAGCATTTACTTTAAAGCATGAAAGCCATTGCAATTATACCTCTTTATGGACTGTCTCACATCTGAAGAATGATTTCAACAACAACTCACCCCCTGTTGGTCACTGTGGATTTCTTCAAGTGAACATAGCTGGTTGGGAAGATACCCTGTAGGTAGAAATGGGAGCAAATGTCAAAAAATATCTGCCAAAGGTGTTGGGAAAAGTTACGCACTATGATATTAAAGAACCAGTTATTCTAGAATAGAAACATTTAAATTATGTCTAGGTCTATTCAAACCAACAGGAGAGAAGAGTAATTCAACAACAGAGGTTACAGAGAGACTTGTCAAAAATATTCTGAAGGAACACTTCAAGGGTCAATTATTGTCAAGCACAAGCCAAAGAACAAGTGGTGGGCGTGATGTCACTTTCTCCTCCGCGCAAAATAGATCGGCCGTCGAAAAGCGCACTCACACGCAAACACAGCACCCTCGTAAACACCAACCCTCACACACACCCTCACACACATGCGCACTAAAACAAAGCCACGTGTGGAAGCCTCATTTGTGCCTCCGCTTAGAGGTGGAGGGCACGAGAGACACACCACAGGGCCAACTGCCACCCTTGCAGCTCGCACTCCCTTGGTGTGATCTGCCAGATGGGAAGAATTGGCTACAGTGAGCACAGCTGATCGTCTGGGCTCGGGGAAAGTATCGGGCCCAGTGGCATGTAGGCGGAGGAAGTACATCACAAAACGGAAGCACGTTTAGTGGGGGCACGTCGGCAGTCCAGAAAGGCATTAGCAACCACTTAGACCATCCGACAGGATTCTGCTCTTTCCCGAGCCTCCTAGCTAGCAGGGAAAAATCATCTCATCAACCATTCTGACCTTTAGGTTCAGATGACCTTTGGCTGGAAAGCCTTATGCAGATCTACAGTCTACCGTCACGTTTGTTGTACAATTTGATGTTGCATGGGACACTACTTTGTGTTTACAGTGTCTTGGGCGTAATGGATAGAAATACGTTAACTGCAATGCCAGCATTCTCAAAGAAGCAGGTCAACTTGAAATTGTATTTCCATTTGGCAACTCCGCAAATGGCAGGCATTTTTTGACGAACAATATGAGGTCGATACAAAGGTAGAGTAATAGAAATGCTCTTCTGAACAATCAATTCTGAAGGAAGCAGTTGTGCCAGAACCATAATAACCATGTACTGCAGTGCAGTGTATTGATCGCTGTCAGCCATGTCACTGGCACACTGCTCCCTATACCAGGGTAACGTAGGTCTTCTCTCCGCTCAACCCTATACACAGCCCAGTTCCGCCATGTAAAGACAACAGCCTGAGCAGTTTCACTAAAGGATCGACTCAGACAGCAGCCACAAAAGGATGCCAGTGAATTAACCCAATCCATAGTCCTCCATCTCATGAGAAAGTACCAACCGGGCAAAACCTGGTGTCCCATGACAATAGCCCAAAGTCAAATTGTGTGCTCTGGACACTGTTAGAAAAACAAAACAACTTTTTTCTGGAATACAGCAGTGGGATCAAACTACACGGATGACAACGCATCCAGATATTGTTTCAGCACTGCAAAAAGTGAAGAAAAAGGGACTTAATTAGAGCCACAAAAGCTTGTATAAATTGTAACACCAACAATATTATTCAACTATAAAGTTCAAAGGTGTTTCACATTTACCTTGACTGAAGGCTTTTTGGTGGAAAAACCCCTGTACCAACCTGCAGGAAAATGGAAAACAAGCATCAGAAACTGTTAAAGGGTGTACATTTTGGCGACATAACACAAAATCATCCTGTCGTCCTCCGTTCCGCTGCCTCGCTCCACACTCCACGCGGGTCACTCCACCTGAGCATTTACCAGGGCACTTCAAGCCCTTTGAACATGAAAGGCTTCTTTCTTTTGGATGAAAAGTGGGACCTACACTGGTGAACATTTTGCTCTTAATGCCATCGTTTCTCATGCACTGTGCAACCTTTATGATTTCTGAAAGAACAAAACACGATACTTTCAGGAGTAGGCTGTGGCGCACACAGGAGACAGAATTGTATGGTTACCCGAGAGAACACTGTGATATTATATAGCTCATACCTTCACATTTTTCCAGAATCTGCACCGTTTCCCCAATCTCCAGAACAAGGGCCTGACATGATGAGGCCCGGAAGTTGCAGATCACTGCGTGGGAAAAGAGAGAACCAAAGCACACCTATTTAAGTCAACATTCATACTTAAGAGAGTGTTGTACTTTAATGTGAGCTAAGAAAGAACATATCGATACAAAATATTTAACATACCAAGACTTTGTACAATAAAGAAAGTGTATCCCCTTCAATGTCAGCATGGCATGTGTTTTGCTTTGTAGTAGGCCAATTAACACAGCTTAATACATTGTTTCATGGCAGCATCTAAACTCCACTGCTAACTCATCTGTAAACACACTCCCTCCCCAAAGTGTGTAGTCCGTTTAACAGGCAATACATTTTTAAGCAGTTATCATTTTAATGCAATGTTAAGTTAATTGCACTGTCTCCCGATATAAAACCCACATGAACGCCACTATGTATTTGCATAAATATTCTGTGCAGCCTCTTTACGTACCGTTGTGACACTGTTGACAATACACTGAGACAGCCAGTGACAAAAACATGATTAAGGGCATGATTAATCTTAAAAGCATAGATGTTGCAGTGCGGCTTCTCACTATAACATATGGCCTGTAGAACATAAAAAAGTGTAGACTCTATGTACTGGAGGACCAGAGCAATATATTAGCACCAGCACTATAATATATGCAAGCTTCTGTTGGAGACAAACTTGTTTGACAATGATCGAGCGCCACTGACGATTCAAAAACCTACAAATGGTGGCCCTTCGAGGAGAGTTCCGTGTGAGTCAATATGCTAATGAACCAGCCAGGGGACCCAATGAGGGGGAGGTTGGAAGGAGGCGGGAGGGGCTCAATTCTGGTGCATGTTTGTTTGAAACGAGCATTCAGATCCTCTGCTATGGTAACTATGGCAACAGATCATCTACAAACTGGAGGGCTTTCTTCACTGTAACTACTGCAGGGATCTAGGCATTTTAAAATGGCAGGAGTGTAGATACTATTCTGCACAAGGATTGAAATATCGGGTATGCAGGGCAAAGACTGGAGGAAAATGAAAATGGATAGAATCAAAGAGGGAACTTATCACCTTTTCACTTTGCTTCAGGCCCATTATCAGAAGGGCTCAATTCTCCACTCCAGAGCGCTAGTCCTTAATGTCCTCTAGTTCATTTGAATTGCAAAACTTGCACTCAAACCATTAGGAAACTCTTCAGCAGAGGTACACACGTGTTGGAACAAGATGGGACTGTCGTGTAACAGAGAGATGGTTACATCACACATGCTGTTATTCAGCACTCTCACATATTTTTGGAATGTTTCTTCACAAGCTGCCTACAGTCCTGAAGAGACATCCTTGTATCTAAGGAGGCCACAAAATATTACCTTTGTCCTGGAAAGTGTCACGTTTGTAGGTGAGTATTTGGTTAAACGAGGGTCAAGTAGTTTCACAAATTCCTGTGCATTTCATTAATTAACCCTGAAAATCCAGCCAAACAAAAGCTCAACCCCTCAAGAGACACTTTTTGTGTTGGAGCATCTGGTGTGGAAACCAAGTTTGACTTCGACATTGTAGGCTACCTCTAGAGGCATTTTGACGTCCAGTTGCCCTGAAGTGCACATAACACTTACACTTTCCCTATGCAATGGGGAGTAACTGTCACAATACTTGCGGCTGTGAAGTTCAGTCAAAGTTCAGATCCAGAACTGACGATGTTGTAAGAAAATAAATGCCAAGAATCTAAAACGAGTTAGTCTTGACAGAATCCAGGAATTTACAGCTCTTTAATATCAAATTGGGTGTGCACAAACAGCAGCAAAATGCAAATTAGCCTATAACAGTCTCTTTAAGATTGCAAAACTTACAAAAAATAGCTATTGTCACATAATGTGCATTGTGTTATCTGTAATAGAGGAATTTCCATAACACATACCAAGAAACATTACAAAAGTGTAATATCATAGATTATAAATGATCATGACTAGTAAACTGTGATGTGTAATTATGTATTGTCGTAGATGTAAGGATTCAGATTATGCTTAAAGTCCTAAATGTTTGGGGGGAGTCTAGCCGAATCTATTTTTATAAACCAACAGCAGTTGATGTGGACTCCAATGACAATATGTCATGATCGTAGGCAGATGCTGCAGTTTTGCACTCCCTCCAATCTGAACAGAGAAGCTGAAGGGACTACACAAACACGCGCGCACACACACAAACGCGCGTGCGCGCGCGCACACACACACACACACACACACACACACACACACACACACACACACACACACACACACACAGAATGTATTTGATTTGTATCACATCACTGGTCTGCCAACACAGTTGTGAACAGTGTCCAGATCTTCAGTTCAGTATCGCTAGACTAGTCATGTTAACAGAATCTCATTTTAACCTCAGTCCAATATCTCTATTTAACAAATATACAGTACGCATTGGGTCATAGCAGAGATTTGTCTTCATGCAAAAAGCATAAATGAGAACAAAAAAGAAAATGCCTTGTCGGATGATAATGATCTCCTGCAGCTGACCCCCTGGTCTGACCGTGATCCAGTTCAATGATGATGTTCACAGCAAACTAGCAGAACAGCACACTTGATGATGAATGCGCATTTGAAAGACTTGCAGGACTAAGCGTCCTTTATTACAATGCCATGGGTAATGTTGTTTGGGTAAAGACCACCCAATGTGAATAACAGTGGAGAGAACCATACTTATGATAATGAACAGTAGTTTAAAAAACAAACATACAAACAGCCATTCTCCCAATGCATAAGGTGTTTGGAACTGTTACCGAGGCTTAATTGACAACATGACAGGTCACATAGGGCAGATCAATATTACATCAAACTAGATCGCCTTAGTTGCATTAAAATCAGCTTTCATTTGCGTGGTGTCCACAATCCTTTTAGGACCGAAGCCAAAACACAGTTGGGGAAGGTGATCACGGTGGGCTGGATCACTGTGTCCCTCCCCTCAGCCACTGTAGTAATGCACTGTGACTGAGTGTGCAGACCCCGAGGTCCGACTCTCCCTAACTCTGGTAACCCCGTGCCCCGAATCTGAGGATGCAAAGTTAAAAAAGACACACCATCTTTTGTGTTTTGCCTTCTGAGACATGTAGTTCAGGATGATATGAGGCAGGCCAACCCCACACACAAACATGGATCCCAGGAGCACTTGTCAAATTTCTGAATCTGTGAGAGGTCCACAGCTGTCTGATAAGTAATGTACCCATCTGTGGTTTTCGGTCACTTGACTGTTTAACAATGATCTGGTTAGCTTTCTTTCCTTTCTGATGATCAAGCAATCACAAGCATGCACATCAATCATACAAGAGCCATGCAAACAAAAAACATATGGGCCAAATTTAGATTCTCCATAGGCAGAAATTAAACTAAGTGCCACAATAACAGTCTTTATTGGACTAATGATGAACTTTGAACTGTGTGTTAACAGAAGAGAGAAACAATCCAGTCCATGGCCCAAGTCCAGAGATTACTCACATAAGAGTAGCGCTAACAATCTGCTGCAGAGGAAGGGTTTATGTTAAGAGCGGGTTAAATGGTAAAGCCATAAAGACATGATGCTTAGGCCCCCGTATTATTATTATTATTATTATTCATTGTATTTAGTTTGAAGCGCTTTATCAAGACACTCAAAGCGCTTTTACACAATTAGCCAATCATACACTGAACTAACTAATGGACTGA
>JAVQJS010101568.1:0-13293 GCA_036024795.1 Galaxias rostratus
CTTGTGTTGGAGGAGGGGAGACTTAGTTTAACCCGCTTGTGTTGGAGGAGGGGAGACTTAGTTTAACCCGCTTGTGTTGGAGGAGGGGAGACTTGGTTTAACCCGCTTGTGTTGGAGGAGGGGAGACTTAGTTTAACCCGCTTGTGTTGGAGGAGGGGAGACTTAGTTTAACCCGCTTGTGGACCAAGTAGGGTCAGTAAGGTTTCAAGTCATTTTGGTCTCATGCATATGTGGAGAGAACGAAAGTAAATATAATGTAAATTTTTACATTTTATATTACTTAAAGTATTGCAATTACTTCGATGTCATCACCAATTTAGTGGGTGCACACCTTTCAAGTTCTTTAGAGTGGAATACGCACAGCACTTTAATTATCTGGCTATCCTCCATAGAAAACAACCTTTACTTGAGTATTTGTTGAAAAATGTTGCCAATTACCCAATGAACGCGAAATCTACAAGATATGAAAAATGTTCTACTGCTTCAATGTGCTTCTATTTTTCATCAAAAGGATATTTAACTAAAACTCTAGCTATGTTTATGTTTTGTTATCACCATTCATCTTCTTTTTACATAAATAAAGCTGAATAAAGTTATGCTATGAGTTATTCATTTTTCTGTTAATGCAACTCCCATAGTCAGCAAGTAAATCCCAGTAGATAAATATATATATAAGCATTAAGCTCTTAAGTTTAAACAGCACTTCTGTAACCTGTTGCCCTCAGCTATAGGATAGAATACACATCGGTATTACTAGCTGTCACCATGGTAGCTGCCACCACTAGTAACAAGGGCTCCCATAGCTATGAAGCTTCTGTCCAGTCTCTCCAATCTGGCATGTGTACACAAGTAATAGTTTCTCCTATCGCCAGGGCTTAGCTTACCCTCCCTCCCTCACACATGACAAACATTTAACAGACCTTGACAATGGCTGCCAGCTTTGCATCAGTTGACGCCTTTTGTGTCCTTGACATTCTTAAGAGTTCTGCCATAGTTTCGGGAATTTCTTTTTCCAACACCTATTGCAAAAACAAATACGAGACCAATGCAATTCATTTAATATTATATTAGGTGTTGTATTTGTTATTATCTATAAAGGTTAACATCATTAATGATGGGTATTATTGCAAAGCCCAGTCGACTTTTTATGAAGATTTTATGCTACTGCATTCAACAGTATCAGTGAGGTTACACAAGGGAATAATAAATACAAAACTGGTTTGATAATAAGTTATGTTGTTTTACTAGAATAAATGTATAAAGGCAAAGAGAGAGATACCGCAGGTCCTTTCTTCCTGCAGCGGTCAGACTTTACAGCAACCATGGCCCCTGGTAGACCACCATACTTATATGCAATATATCTATCTATACACTTTACAGATTGATATTGTTTTTATAATGCTACATACTTTCACCATGGCTGTGTACTTATTTGATGGGATTTTATTACTTGTGCTTGTCTCTTTATTTATTATGTTTAGTTTTATCTGCACAGTCCACTTTTTTTCCTGCAACAATGTAAATTTCTCCGCTGTGAGATGGATAAAGGAATTTTGATTCTGAAAATGTCTTCCTATTTTTGTCATGTGTCTGAACACAAACATGGACAACACTAAACTAAGGAAAGTTGTGAGGTTCAAAGTGTTTGGACAGTGGACACAGTATACCAGTCAAGTGATTTGACAATAGCTCTTTGAAAACTCTGGTCCTCAGGAATGTGAGTTTAAAAAAGAAACACGTTTGTGATATTATTTTTGTTATAAAAATATTTACTAAAATGCCAATGCCAATGTGCAAACAATTGGATTTTAAGGAAAGGCGTGTGTGCAATACGGTGCACCTGCTAAGAACAATAACCCCTTATATGAATCTGTTCTTTTTAAATAGATTTAGAGTTCTAGACGTGCTGACCCCTTGCGGTTGTTTAAAAGGCCATTCCAAGACAGGGACAAGGACACTGACGGCTTCGGAAAAACGACACTAGTATAGGTCCAACAAAAACGTATCAGCTGCTTTGAACAATTGCCGTGTTCCTCAAATAGTTAGGTCGCCATTCCTTCAAACTGTCCTTTAGCTTCCAGGCGTTCCAGTCAACGCTTGTTCTGAAGGCCATTCCAAGACAGGTCGCGGGCGCGTAACCCCAGCAAGTAAAACCTAGAACCAAAATAGACAAATGTGTCACTGAAAGGAGAGACAATAGCTGATTGATTGACTGATTGTTAGCCAATGAAGTTATCTTGCTCGTGGTTAGCAAACCGATTGTTTGTAAGACGAAGAATGATTTAAATTATTACTGTAAATAATTATTTATTTAGAAACAAAATGGTTAATTCAGGCAATTCCCAACCGTCATATTTAACTATTCACAATTTTCGCCGAAAACTAAAGACAATAGAGAACAAACGGACAAATCATGCATGGTGTCGACCTTCTACGATGATCAATCACGTGGCCTGAAAGTTGGTGGGTTTGGGTTCTGCTTATATGATAAATTCTCTTTAAATGTTATTTTCTGCTGTGGAGTCAACGTTTGTTTAATACAATCGTTTTATCTTTGGGATTTTCTAAGACTGTTTGGAGAAAGATTGTACGCAGAGAAATGGCCAATTTGAGTTAAACATTTCTGTCGCACAAAAACATTCAAACGTAGGACGTGTAGTTGCATCAGAGTACTACGTAAATGTTTATATTTAGGACCATTGACGTCGTTAATATTTTGATGGGGGGTGAATGAAGGGTAAGGGCTAGCGTGAAGTGATTTGTCCTCTTACTGATTGGGATGAGAGGCCGGTATGAGCGTGCATTCCGCTTTTGGATGTATAGGTTAAGTCCAGATATAGAGATGCCAGGTATGGTCTGTGGAAAGGACCATTGATCAGAATCACTTAAATTGGCCGTGGCGATAGTAGTAAGACTGGAATGCAAAATTATAAAAATATTAATATCCCTAGTTTCTTTCTCAAGGGACAAATGAAGACTGTTGCAGTCACGTATATGGTTTCATGTTGAATTTAATTTGAATTAAGATGGGAACATTTGTTAGTTCTGGATTTGAGGGAACAAAGTTGATCATTGTTATTTTTTAACTTTCAATGTTATATGGGTGTTACATGGGTGTCGTTTTAAAGTAATTCAGGGACATGACAAGGTAGAAAATTAAGCCAAATGAGGTCTTATAATTACAACTAGCCTATAGCAGATGCAACTGTTAGTTACAAATGCACACTCATTTCTAAAAAGCAAAGACATTGGTGATGCTGTTTTAAAGATTTAAATCATTTTAATATAAAATAAACATTTATTTGAAAGTGCTAAACCAATGTCCTGTGTATTTTTAGGATGTAACCCGTCTTTACCATATGGAAAAAACAGTGGAAGGAAAGGTGGGTGGAACCAAACGCTGTTCTCCACCCAAAACGTTCCTTGAGCTGTAATGGGGCCAAAATTAGCTTGTCAGGCTGCCTGTGCTTCATATATAAAGACAGTCCACCGTTGAGCATCCATGGACTGTTTGTTTCAACCTCTGTGGTAAGAACACCCTGGCTTATTACTCCTTAACTGGGATTGATAAAGCTTGATTGAACTATTTGGGCATTTAGGAAAGGGGGAATTAATGTGAAGCTGTAGTACTGTACTTTCCTATAAGACTTTTTGACTTGCTGGTGTGTTTAGTGATAAGACGAAGACTAATCTCAATATGTATGTCTTTCAGAGCCCTCAAAGTCATTTCACCTGGTAGTGGGAATACAAGGTGATATATTATTTTATCCTATTTCATTAACTATTTAATGTAACATGGCACTATGTACACAATAGGTTACTCATACAATTGAATGTAAAAATGCAAGTAATATTTTTAACCTTTACATTGTTGTATTTGTTGTATTTGGCGTTATCGATTTGGTTTTGTATTTTGCTGTGTTGTCAATATGTAAAACAAGTTGTGTTATGACAACACAGGGCATTTTTTTAAAGGTTTATTATTGTTCAATTGATATTCTAATTCCAAAAACATGCAGGTAAAATTGGTCACTCCAAATTGTCCGTAGGTGTGAATGTGTGTGTGAATGATTGTATGTCTATGTGTTACCTCTGCGATGGATTGGCGATCTGTCCAGGGTGTACCCCGCCTCTCGCCCTGCATAGGATAAGCGGTTCTGACAATGGATGGATGGACATTGGAGCCGTCATTCTTGTGACGTTCGTAGTAGCCGGTGGTGACTCGTTGACACAAATCCATGACCATAAATTAACCAACTGGTCATAGCTAGCTGTCGTCCTTTACCCTGTTTAATTCAGCAACAACGCACTTGGTAAACTATAATTACAGTTGTGTGATATATTTACGTAATTTAATCTGTAATGATTAATTTCAATCTATGACAGAAAATAGACCAATTAACGAGAAGGAGAAACCATTAAAAAAAATCAAGTACAATTGTTTTGATGTCTACAGTCTGAATCTGTGCACAGAAAATACCACCGTCAGATGTCGAACGACATACATAGCAAGTTCTACCACAATGTTCAAACCTCATGCCACATAGGTCTATAAAATAAACAATCATTCCATTGGACAAGATGAATCACATGGTTTATATACAGCTAATCTAAAGACACGCACGCAAGAATCTAACACATGACTTTATGTTATAACTCAAGCCGAACCTTTAGCCTTTAGTGTCTCCAAAACGGAAAAGCTGTCTCTGGTGATCTAACCGTCGCTTTGGCCGTTCCCTCACCCATTAACCAAATACCGAGCTGGAACATCCACTAGGATGTCCAAATTTGGCCACAACATATTTTAAGTCTCGTAATTTAAGTGAATTGTATTTATTTTCAATGAAAGGGTTTCTGTCGAGTCACCTTTGTTCTACATACTCGTCTGATTGATTTATATGTACTACTGTAGTCTATATACCGAATGGTCACTAAACGATATCGACAAGGGGGCAACTCTGCCATGGTTTTGGAATGCGATGTCCAACAAGCTGCAACAAGTGCATTCGGAAAGTATTCACAGCGCTTCACTTTTTCTAAATGTTGTTCTATTACGGCCTCATTGCAAAAAGTGTTTTTTTTTTTATTCCTCAAATTTCTCCACACGAAACAACTATACTTCAACAATGACAACGTGATTTTTTTAAAACTTATATTTTTTTATTCCAAATAAATAACTAAGAAATGTGTACATGTATTCCAAGCTTTGGCATGAAGCTCAAAATTGAGCTCTGGTGCATTCTGTTTCCACAGTTGATCCTTGAGTTGTTTTTATAGCCTAATTGGAGCCCACCTGTGGTTAATTCAGTTGATTAGATATGATTTAGAAAGGCACACACCTGTCTAAATAAGGTTCTACAGTCGACAGTGCATGTCAGCACGCAGACCAAGCATGACGCTAAAGGAATTGTTTCTAAGCACAAACCTGGCGAAGGGCACAAAAATGTTTGCTGTTTTGGAGGTCCTAATGGGCACAGTGGCCTCCATCAACCTTCAGTGGAAGAAGTTTGGAACCACCAGGACTCTTACTAGAGCTGGCGGGCCGTCTGAACTGAGCGATCAAGGGAGATCAGCGATGGTTCGTCAAGCAGGAAACGACCCTGAGCCCACAGGAGTGGCTTTAGGAAAACTCAATTAATGTCCTTGAGTGTCCTAGCCGGAGCCCATACTCGAATCCGATTGATCTCTGGAGAGATCGGAAAATGGCTTTGCACAGACGCTATTCATCCAACCTGAAGGAACTTCTGAACACCTGAAGGAAGTGATGCAAAAAGGAATGGGCAAGGCTGCACAAAGCTGGGTATGCCAAGCTCGTGGCATTATATTAAGAAATATTTGAAACTGTAATTGGTATCAAAAGGTCCATCAAGAAAGTATTGAATAAAGGCTGTGAATACTAAGGTACATGTGGTTTCTTAGTTATTTATTTGTAATACATTTATACATATATCAAGTTGTCTTGATTGTGTGTGTTGAAGTTTGTGAGAAAAATGTATTCCACTACATTTTGGAATAGGTCTCTTTTATATATAACACCACTGAACAATATGAACACTTTCCGGGTACTGTAGGTGTAATGATCATGTATCCACGTGGGAAAATGTATTGTGCTTCGTTGGTTCTGCCGAGACCGAAATGACTATCCCATCACACTGTCTCTGCTACCGCCAGCTATCATATTCCCAAATGTGTTCTCCTGTTTCTCATTTTAAGGACTGATGTGCGGGATTACACCCCCTCCTCCCTCCCATGTCTCCTGAACCCCCAGTAACAGGAGAGGATGGGTCATTGACAGTTGGTCAGAGAATGCGATGTCCAATCAAGTGTAGCAAAAAAAATCTCCTTGGCCAATCAAAGGTTCGGATTTAGGGTTTTATCACGCAGGCCTACGGAACTGCCCACAAAATTTGGGAATCCGAACAAATCTAAACAACTGGTCACGCCACTTCCTTTTGTTTTTATTTTGGTGGTTTAAATTTATCTTCCGGAGCTAATTTATTAACTTTGACGTAAAGTTGAAGATCATAATGTTTTCTGCAGTGCATGGTGTCCCTAGGTGGGAGAGGATAGCGCGTCTCATATTGTGCATCTTTGGTTTTCTGTTGTCTGTATACGCGCTACATGTGGAATTCTCCCGGGAGAGCAACCCTGAGTACAGAGCTATGTGTGACTTGGGCGATTCTATAAGCTGTTCCAAAGTTTTCACCTCAAGGTAAATGTAAGCATTTATGTTCGTGTTCAGATGGTCAAATGATGTTCAAATCACGAATACATTAACAGTTATCAACATTATCTTCGTATTTGCAGGCTGAAGAGTGTAGTGCCTATGCTCTATTTACATAGACCACTATTTTGCACATCTAGCCCACTATTTGGCATACCCACCCGGTCTTCCTGCCACGTGAATATATATCTTGAATGAAGATTTTTACACATTATTTATGTCCACCTAAAAACATTTTAGACGTTTGCCTACATTTAGAAAATTGTATTTCTAAAGGTAAATAGATTTGCCCCTTTTCTAATTTTCTGAAATTTTTACATTCAACTGGTAGTATTTTCCACAAAAGCTAATACTGGATAAATAAATGTTCTTGAATTACCAAAAACCACACCTTCTAGAGTCAATAAGAGTTATTTTTTTTAACCATAAGCAATTGACATCAAACACTTTCTTGGTTACTGATTAGTCTCTTATGTTGAAATGCAAACATTTTGTTCCAGTCCCCCATGAGTACTTCAACCTATGTTGTTGTCAGCACACAGATACAGTCACATAATGGTAAAATAATATCAGGAGAAATTGCGAAAGACCAGCATAATATTCTTAACTTATCGATTGAATTATATGATGAGGGTGATATTTTTTATAAATTGTATCGGGATGTATGATACAACAGTGAAAAGGTATATGAGGAATACCTGTTGTTTTAAATAGCATATATTCAATAAGTATTTAGTCAGAGGCGAAAACCTGAAGTTAAACCAAAATGGTTATGGAATTGGTATTCTGGCTACTTATAATGCAGTGCATCTCTTGAAGTAAAAACACATGTTTATAATATATTCTTGAATCCCATTCGGGTGCAATGAGTGAGTATTTAAAATCTGACATCAAAATAAACACATCAGTCTAATTCTTATAAATATTGACTTGCTGAAATCTTTCTAGTAGACCCACATTTGATATGAGCAAATCGTATAATAGAAATCCCAAAACCTTGCCTCTAAATTGTTAATATAGTTTAGTGAAAGAATGTTCTGCTAGAACTAGTCTAATCACACGATTGTTGAATTTTATTTTATGAAATAAAATAGTGGTGTATTAAATTTGACCAATGTTTTATGTATTAAGTGATTTTACCTACAGTGTCGTTTGATGCAAACATTTTGTTATCTTACAAATAGTTATAAACATCAATGAGAGTGAGTTTTCATTTGTCTAGTGTGACATGAAAAAACTGTTTTCTTGGTCTCAGGTGGGGACGTGGATTTGGTCTGGTTCAGTTCATAGTTTCCAAAGATAGTGCTTTGAACCAACCAAATAGTGTGTTAGGAATCATTTTCTACACGTTGCAGTTGGGCTTAGGTAAGTTTGTATGTTGTAATACCACAATTACTTTGAAACCATTGGTTTTTAAAATTGTATGAATTTGTTGAGTTCTTGGGAGAATAATACATTTAAATCTCCATTTTCTTTCTAACAGGACTACCAGTGTCCAAAAGAGCAGCCTTCTTCCTGGTATTTTCCTCCTGGGTGTCTGTGGCTGGTTCACTTTATTTAGCCTGTGTGCTCACTTTTATTTTACAGGATTTCTGCATTGTCTGCGTTTCAACATACCTTGTCAACTTTGCTTTACTCTTCACTAATCTGAAACGAAGTTGGGGACTTAAAGAAGCCAAGGAAAAGACAGGATAAACAATGTTAACAGTACCTCTTTGTAATTTCTTCATACCTTGTGTTTTTATTGAACCTTGTTTTGCTTGGGAGAATGTTTGTTATTTTCCTTAGTTCCACCATAAACATTGATATTGTAATATGTTGAAAGAAGTGCAAAAAAACAAAGATGAATATAAATAACATCTAGTCAAACATCTTTTAGATTATGATCTTAACTAGCATCCAATTTCAAAGGACCTTCATGTTCAGGTTTAGTCTGTGTTAATAATTTTACATTTTGGTTAATATTTTGTGATCTTGTTAATTAAATAAATTCCAGAGAGGACACATTTTTTTGGGTCTGAACTTTAGTTAAAATATTGGGAAAAAATGAAAGTCAGCATAATAATAAAAATACATTTAATGTAAGAGTGCCTATCTAAAAAAAAAAAATCCAAGGACACTCTACAAAAGCAGGGAAGCATACAGGGAAAGAGTGTTGCACATTTATCAAGAAATATTCTTACCAGACTAGACTTTTGAAAGTGGGAAGATTTGTATTCTTGGCATTGATGTAAAAACACAGAAAAGCGATACTGACACATTCTAGCATTATGTCACTAGATGGAACCAAACACCCTGTTCCTGTCTGTAGAATTAAATAATTAAACAATTACTATAGGTCAAAAAGGCCAAATAAAAAATTAAACATTCTCCCAAATAGTTAGTTGATAATGTTTTGATTATGTTGTTTTGGCTAAAACCAATCATATAAAAACATTTACGATTACCTTGGCTCTTTTCTTGAAGTAACTGATGTCTGACTATCTGGTGCACTCCTGCAAATGTGCAAATCTTCGACATTATCAAGATTTCTTAGAGGCTATTTTATTAATCTATATCATGTATGGATTCTCCTCTCAAGGTCAATAACATATAAGCTAGCTAGTATGTTATTGCTATTGCAATACCAAATATAATAGCCTATAGGCCTAACATTTATTTGCCATGCAGAAACAGAAAATAATTTAAATGTGTTTTTCCAACATTTAATCACTATAAAGGCCTCTTTACAATCAGTTTGATTGATGTTTTAAAAAAATCTACTGAACTATTTCTAAGAATGCAGTAGGCTCACCTTAAATAGGGGGTTCATATGAATAGGGCAGGGAAAGTAGAATTTGGATTTTATATTCCAAAGCAATGTGCTGTGTCAGTTTTTGACAGATAAAAAGCTATTCAAAGTTATGCATTGAACCCAATTGTCAGCATTTCCCTTTCAACTTTTTTATATTTCACTATGTTCTTTGTTAATGATGCCGTGTGCAGTTAAAATAAATAAATTTCTTATATCTGACAATATATCTTGGCATTGTACTGTACTTATCTCTTTAATTCATATTGAATCAATTGCAAGTCAAATCGGGACCTTGTGAAACAAAGTCTAATTGGATCAGCGCCTCTACCCAGCAAAAATAAACGGTGTGATTTAAATTTCTGATCAAAAACATCTATAATCCAATGTACAATAGGATGTTATAATATTGATAATGCCATACTCCAATAAGAGCACTTCAAAAGCCAATAGGTATTTATTTGTTTATTTTTAGGACCTTGGGTTGAGAGTAGAAATGCCCTTTAGTAAAATAAAACAGAATTAAATTATGCACTAATTTTCTTAAAATGATTGACCACAGATTGATTACCAAACTACAACACCTTTCTGGTCCATGACTCCATAAAATAAAACTTGGAGTTGCCAAAACTCATATTTTAAATTTTCCACTATATTTAAGCATACATCGTTATGTAATAATCATTCAAGAACAATAGGAAATGGATTGACTCACAAAAAAATGAAAATGAAAGTATACCAATTGAGTGCCGTATTTTAATGTTCTATTGTAAGATATTTAAGAATTTCCTAAAAATGTTCCTGATATATAAGGTGACATTGCGTATTAGCTTATTTTGCGAGTCATTGTCTAATCCAAGTAAAATATAAAAGATCTGACAAGGAAAAAAATCCTCCACAGAGATTTTCCCTCTGTGATGTGGGTTAGGATTTGCGAATCTTACAGTAATTGATAGATGACTTTAGAGAAAACGTCTCTAAAGTCTATCTGTGCATTGATAGGGTGTTGATAGCATTGAAGCAATGAGTGACATGGAGTGTTCTTAATGCATTTGGGACATCAGGTAGGTTGGGAAATGTACTAACATATACCATTAACAATAGAAGACACACCCACTCATTGGCTCAACACATTCTCACCTTTCTTTCTCACTCACCTTTGCTTACCCAGACCCATTTCAAACGTTTTAGACAAATGACATGGAGAATTTTTTCCTTTGTATGCATTTTTAGCTTTTGTGCTTGCCTGGCCTGTTCTTAAGTTGGACACCAGAAAAAAAGTTCTAAATATAGTTTTGACAAATAGATAAGCAGGAAGCAGCTCAAAAATTCCAACTATTGTTTAAAGAACATCTTACATGTCATACTTGGCTAGAAGCCAATTTTGAAGTTGTACATGTTAACTATAAAGATTAAGATTGAGTTCAGATCCACATAAGAAATATTAAAAGTGCTACCTTCATTGTAAGTGATATAAGAATTAACATGGATCTGTTTTTTTAATGGGTAACCATACATGCTTTGCTATATTGGGCATAAAGTGCATTAAAAACGGGTTTTAAAAAGAAACCTTAAATTCCAAGAAATCCGTCAAAATAGGGACAAATATAGTAACATTGTGAGTCTTAACAATCAGTAGATGATTGATGGCCTCCACAAGGTTGCAAACATCACTAGGATCACTAGGAATGCAGCATGTTTTGTTCACTTTTTATTTGTCAGTTGTATGAGCTGTCGTCGCGGTTCAGTCACGACATTCTTTGTGTTTCTCTATGCCTTGCTGTTCAGTGCACAAAAGGGGACAAAGGGGTATTAGCAAAGACTGAGTTGTTAAGTAAAATGTATAAACATGTCCTGTGGATTTTTCAACCAGTAACAAGGATAAACCCATTACGCTGTAATGCCAAGTGCACAATAGGTTTTGAGAAGTGTTGCCTCACACTTGGTCACGATATTAGCCAACAGTTTAGGAGAATAAGAAATACAGGGAAACCATTGGTAAAAATGATGACTAAAATAGCAGGATACCTTTAGATTACAGGTTGATCAAATGTAGATACAGTCACACTATAATTATCACCAATTCCATAATATTAACCAGCTGTTGGTTGCTGAGGGTGTAATGGTTGTGTGGGAGTGTGTTGTTTTGCAATTGATAGGTAATGCTACTCATTATGAAGATATTTGAACATCTCAATTTATTGGTTGTCTCATGACAGTGTAACTTATACCATCTAAGAATCTTACGTTTGTTTTCTGCGGGAGCATGCCCAATACCATAAACTTCCCCAGACCCGTCACTCATGTTAATGTCAGTCATTTATTCATGGAATGATTGAAACAGACCAAGCAATTCAGACTGTGACAGGATGATGCCCATTGCATTTCCCCATGCTCAATCCAATGCCTCCATTTGTGTAAGGCAGATTGTATACTAATTATGCTAATAAAATTATCAAATCAATAAAGGGTTTTCTGTTTTATGTGAGCAGAGCTATTGATTGACAAATAATTTTCTGCAGGTTTTAGTTGTGCGAACAAATTTTTGTTCCAAAACTATTGAGAAGTGTTTACATAGAAGAACATGCTGTACTGTAACCTAAGTAGCATGAGTTTGAATCTATCTGTTGTTTCAATAACTCCCCAAAAGGAAATTCCCATGACTCAAGAATAGAATGCTGGGTAACTGGTATACTTGTCTCTCGAACACATCGTTTTTGTTTGTAGACAAAAAGTAATAAAGTGAAGCAATAAAGTGAATTACCAAACGAGAAATTTGGTTATATATGCATATATTCAAACTTTCTATCATCTGTAGGATTGGCTGCATGAAATCTCAGCACAATCTTAATTCTTAATGTACAAAATTGTGGCACTCAAGTTGTGGCATAGTTCAAACACACAATGGAAACCCTTTCATTCTTTTCAGATGTTCTTAAAAATAAGATTTGGAGGAACAAGGAAATAGCATTATGTCTGTGACCCTCTGTGGGAGGGGCAGCCAAGAATGACACAGGTAAGATTATGTATTTAAAGAGTGAATAGCAGGAGCACTAGACTGTAGATTCAAAACACAATGGCTTGCACAAAGTTGGCTTGCCTAATAACCGTGGCAAGTCTTCTAATTCAAGGTAAGCCTTTACAATCATTTTGTTGATGAGCATTCTGGCATCATGTGCACTATGAAACACTGAAGCGTAAAATGAAAATGTGCATCATGACAAATAAAGGCCCATGACATGTAAAAAAATACAGAGAAAAATATGTTTTACTATGCTCATGTTTTTCAAAGTTAAGAAATACCTTGTTGCCCATAGAAAAACTGTTTGAATTCATACTTTCTCATCTCTTAAAAATCCCTTGACGGTAATTAATACGTCATTTTGCAATGAAACGTGTTGACCCTATGTATCATCTCATCCACAGAATCCCTTACTCAACCTGATGGTAAGAGGAATATATGCATATTTTTAATCAGGATGTTACTAAACGTAGGATGTTAAGTTGTATTTCACAATAAAAACTTAAAATATACTGCTAGTTTTCCGAAAGCGTTTTGTGCCAAATACTGTGAATTGCAGAAACTTTAATGATAAAGTTTTCATTGACTGAAAGATTTTTTTGCATTTCTTAGTGTGCGGCACCACTCCACTCAACACCAGAATAGTTGGAGGTGAAAATGCCCCAGCAGGAAGTTGGCCCTGGCAAGTTAGCCTTCAGCAATTTGGAGGCCATGTCTGTGGTGGTTCCCTCATCAACAAAGAGTGGGTTTTGTCTG
>JAVQJS010101586.1:0-10745 GCA_036024795.1 Galaxias rostratus
GATAAATCTTTTATGTCCATAACATCCATATTTCTGTAAAGCTGCTTTGTGACAAATTGTTTTTGTAAAAAGCGCTATATAAATAAAATTGAATTGAATTGAATTGAATTGACACAGAAACCTAATAAATCCAAAGTTTGAAGCACAAGAGTGATACAAAGATATAAAAGTATTCCGGCAATTTAGTATGAAAAACAGGAATTCGTGTTCAATATTAGTTACATTGAAAATAAAAATGAAATAAAAAGCAGCCTGATAATTCACTCAGTTGCTTGTATGATAGAAACATTTAATGTAATGGAAGTAAACTCAAATACAGAAAGCAATACAAAGTTGATTAACACACAAAGAAGTCAGACAGTGAAATAAAGTGCACAAGTGCTCATTCATAAATGTACTCTAGTAGTGGGACAAGCAAAATACATTAGTTCCGAGTCTCTCTCTTGCATGTAAACTTTGCAACGTGGTGCTCTTTACGACAGAGAATGCATTAAAATTTTCTCTTGTATCCTCACCCTATCAATAACTCACACATACACACATTTTCAACATTCAAGTGGGTCAGAAATGTTGTAGTTTTTTTTTTTTTGTCAGAGTAGCAAAGCAAGTGTTTAAGTGCTTAATTACCAGAGTCTATAAAAGAAGGCAGTCAGCAGTTAATTCGGCAGAAACTGTGTGCAGATTGGGTATGCTCATCATCTACTGTGACCTATCCTCTCGTCCACTACCTAAATCTCCTCTGTGCAGGTGAGAGTTCAGATCAAAACCTCTCAGTGCAAAGTAAACTGTCAATGGAATCTCACAGGATTTCACCATGCTTGTATACCCTCCACACAAGAAGTAGCCCAAACTCATGCGAAGAGCAAATAATACAATTGTGTAAGCTCATAATACAACATTGTCGGACATAATTTCGGTATAACAATGTAATGTTGGTATAAATAAAAACAATAGAACGTAAAAAATAAAGAAAAACGTTTTACATAGCATAGACTCAGACATCACTTAAAGTATGCCCTCTTCTAGAATAAAAATCAATGTACTTCACTTGCTGTGCCTAAATTTTTTTGTGTTTTTTCACATTCTTAAATTCTTCTTTTTATACAATATTTCATGTGGCAAATGTATACCTCTTGCTTTTTTTTGCTTAAGCAACCAAGACATTTTTGCACCAAGAAGTGAACTGAAATTCAACTTTTATGAATCTCAGAGAGGTAGAAGCCTGACAATTTACTCTATGAGAAAATATACAGGTTAAGATAAAGACACAAATAAGCGAAGGGTACGGTCTGTATATAATCAAGACGTCAAAAAAAGTAAGAAAATAATCCCATAACAACAAAAAAGCCAGACAATCAATAGAAGCTAAAGTGGGAGTTTGGGCAATGCTGACAGTAGACATCACTCTCATACATAGAGGATGACGTTGTCTACGGGACAGTGAAGGCCTTCAGAGGGGGTCAGGGCTCTGCAGGAGGGCTGGGGCTGGTGGGGAGCGGCTGCTCGGCAGCTCTTGGGACATGGCGAGTCACAGTCGTCCGAGGTCAGCTCGGCGATGTCATCCGATTGTGTGTCTGACATTTCCAGGTCGCTGCGGATGCTCTCCGGCTGTGCCAGCGTCACATCATGAAGCCCCTCCCTGATTGATGCTCCAGGCGAGAGACCTATTGCTGAACAGGACAGAGCCCCGCCTCTTCTTGAGCTGCAGTCCTGAGGCTCCTCCACTATTGAGGTGTTTGCCATAGCAACAGAGCCCTGGGGCGGAGTCAGGTCCTCCTCACTGGTGAGGCAGAGATGGCTCGGCTTTGTCTCAATGTCCACCTGAATCTCCAGATTTGTGCACTCCCTAAAATGACAGGCAAGTTATATTGAGATAGAATCTTGACACACCATCACAGGTTTTAAATAGCTTGTATATATATATTATTTCAAATCAAGTATGTCTATTGGATGTGAATTTAAAGGGCACTACCATTTAGAGTGCATTACTAGACAGTAAATGTATAACATGTGTACGTACGCAGATACATACACACTAAATACATTACATTTATGTTGCATTATTGTCATTTAGCAGACGCTTTCATCCAAAACAATTTACAAGGAGATTACAGGGCCGGCCTCTTGGAGCAATTTAGGCTTAGGTGCCTTGCTCAAGATCACACCACTATGGAATAAATATTTGCAAACTAGTAAAGACAGGCGCTCATGTAGTTCAACTTGGAATAGACACTGAGACGCCAGTCTGCAAACTCAACCGATGAGTCTGATTGTGTTAGCCCAATCACACTAACAACAAGAATAAATAACTTAAAGTTCTGAAACAGTAACAAGGCTGAGCAAAGGCATGTGATCTGGGACGAGTTTGTGCTAAATGTCACTATTGTGACAGAAAAACAGTGAGCGGCAGCGAGACACGGATGTAAAATAGGACTGCGCTGGAACAACACTAAAAAAGAAGAGGAGAAAAAGAAGATTTGTAGATAGCCACAACTTCTCTGACCTGTCCGGTAGTGTATATGAGGAGATGATGGATCCCGCCATGCCGCGGGTGCTGGCACAGTCACTTCCTGCCCCCAAGCTTCCCATCTCCCTGAGGGCTGCCTCTTTACCCAGCTCCCCTCCTCGAACCTCCAGCCTATGACAGCAACAACGAAAAAACACTCTCCCTCAGAAACATGGGTGATGATAAGTAAGTATTACAATTCTCCTCATGCATACAATGTACACATTTTCCCTTGTGAAACGACATTCATTTTAATATCATTCATCATCCAAATTTTAAAACATGGCCTTGGCTTCAAGAGGTGTACTTGAATTGTAATATGGTCTGCTTTCAATTGCTTTGCTACAATTTATCTATCTCTCTGCTATAAAAAGTTAAACAGCCTTTTCCTTTTTTTCCCTAACACCTTGGGAGCTCCCTAGTTCTAGTTCCTACCTGTTATATTTGGCTGCCCGAGCACCCAAGGCTCCTCCAGACAGTTTGTTGAAGTGCGGGGTGTCTCCCAGCCCCCCGGGGGCCCCCTCGCTGGGGGAGGTGGTGCTCAGGACGCTGGCAGCCCCCTCCAGACTGCTCTCTCCAAGACTGGGGGACTTGAGGGCCCGCCATGCATCTGCCACTGTGGAGAACAAACACTTGACAAGATAAGCTACCTGCCAATAGACTGAGCAACCAACGTGGCAGACGTCGGAGTTCCATCTTTAGATAAATTATTGTTGAATAAAGTACATGTAGGATACCCTACTCGAGATATTACATAACGCTGACCCTTATGCCTGTCTATAGAGTGGGGATGACGAGGCACACCTGTGATAGGGCCGTCGTCCTCGTCAAAGTCTATTCGTACGCCTCTGCCTTTCCCCCGGCTCACTCCACAGCCTCCACCACGACACAATGAGATGGGCACCACACCATAGACATACGCTAGCATGATGGGCACGCCAATTCCTGAGCGAGACAAAACGGAGCAAACCAATGTCATCATTTTGAGAGGGGGCTAACACTCACAGCCGTCACACTGACACTGCTGTTAAGACCAGTGTGAATTTTCCAGCCAGAGGTCTGATACAGGAAGACAGACAATCTATCTATAGGGTGCAAAGGAAAAGTATTAGGAACTTCAATGTGATTTGTCTACTAGATTTCTCACCATACCAAAACTATTCTCTTCTGCATCTCTAAACCAACTCTGAGAGTGATACTATAACAACAGCAATCATAAAAAAGGGGCAGATGAATTCAGCTCTTACCGACACTGACAGCAGCGATGACAGGAGCTGTAATGATTGACAGAGCCACTCCCCCTGTGATGGCCAGGTTTCTCTTGTGGCGGGAGGCCTTCTTCCCCTCATAGTGGGCATGAATCTGACAAAAGCACAGAGCAGCGTTATATACCGTCTCTGTCATCTCTATTGTTTTTGTAAACTGGCATAGGGTGATTGAGGCAGATGGTTTGGAGAACAGCAGCCAAGCCAAAAGATTGGTGTGATAAAGTATGCCTTCTGATCTTCAGTAGGAGCTGAGTAACATGGGGTTGTTGTTCACTAACTTCAACATAACTAAATCAAGTAGACAAGTTAAGTGCTATATTCGTTCTCCAACAAATTATCTAAAATTGTAGCAAACAAAGTGGTAGACTAACAATGCATTGCAACCTTTCAAAAGGCACTTAATGAAGAGTAACACAGTAACACCAAGCAACCACAAGGATGCGCAAAACACAAGTATGGAAACGGAGAACTCAGTGTGCATGTGTTCTTGACTCCAAGAAATCACACTTCAGAAGTGCAGAGCCTTCCTTCAAAATAGTGAATGATGAAGGCAAAAGGAGGTAGGAAATGTTTCAAAATATAATTTTTTTTAATTTTGTTGAAGAATTATTGTAAAAGTTGCAACAGTTACCTAAAATTGCAGGGTTTTCCCCGTTTTTGGTATTTAGTCTATGAGGTTAATCTATGGTAACACGTTCATGGAAATACATATATAAAAAAAGATTGAGATTAACTTTTTTGACCTCCTTATAAAAGGTTATCAGACAACCACCTGAGCATCAAAAGAACAAGAACAAATCTAAACAAGTTGATGGAATCAGCTTGAGAATAGCCTTGAATATGTGCCCTTTTCTCCACCTGTATCGTGTCTCTCACCTTGCGACCTACATAGACAGGGATACCAATGACCATGGCGGGCACAGCTATGCCAGCAATAAGGGTTATGCCCACTGGGGCTCCGATCAGTGTTCCTAGCTGCCACAGGATCTTCTTCTTTCTGCTCCATGGCTTCTTACCCCAGAAGGTACAGCCTGAGGGACTGGCAGACAGAATGGGAAGAGGTAGGAATAAGAGGTGAGGGAGGTGAATAGGGGTTACAGGTAGAGCAAGCAAAAGGGTGGACAGTGAAATATGATGAATAAATAAATAAATATATACAAATATAGGGAAATGTGCTCACAAAAAATATAGGGAAGTGGGTTTTACAGTTTTTCAACTAGCAAGGAACTTTGTTCAGACATGCAACAAAAACAAAATCCATCACACAGCAGTGTGCGTGAGAGATGACAAGCCATGGCAGCTCTGGGTCATTTCAGTTTCTCATAAATCAATTGACTCTCTAACTCACTTTATGACATATTCTATTGAAAAAGGCATTTTAGAAATTACGGACAGATTGATTAAGGTGGTAGTATTGTTGTGACACTTGTTGTGTTTGTGTGTTTGTGGGGGGGTTGCTTAACTGTGTGCTTAACTGTGCTTAACTGTGTTTTTGTTTGCTCTCACCTGAGGTAGTGCAAGTCAGAGATCTCTTTCATGCAGAGCCAGCAGAACTCACAGCCACACACGGCGCAGGTCATGTGATTGCAGCTGCCGTCGTTCATCTTAATAATGTAGGCGCCACATCGTGGACAGGATTTAATGTCGTCAGCTGAGGAAAGAAATAGAGGATGTCAATGTTTCTTTTCCTTTCCTGATTTTTTCCTTAAAATTTCCCAACATGGTGGTAAAATACAAAGGGTTAAATGGAAGGCCTCTACTTCATCTAATTACTGTGTCTGGGGATACATTTTAAGCGAGAGCCAACAACAGAAGGGAAATGAAAGAAATTGTTTCACTGCATTTTTGCTCAGATTTTGGCTTTCAGTAATTGATGCCAAAGGATGCAAACAAGGGCCACTTCAGCCTATTATACTTGGGGAAGGACCAATGAGGGTATTGTGTGCTGATGCAGCCGATGTTGGAACCAATTAAAAGGAGTGCCAGACAGGGGAGACAGGCCACGAGGGACTTTGGCACAAGGTCTATCAGAGGCTGGTTTGGGCATTGCAGAGTCAATACATGCCCAGTGGTACTCTGGTGGAGAGCTGGTATTGTGTAGTCAACCGCATGATCTATGAAAAAAAACCCAGTGTGTGAGAGAAAGGAATAGAAGGAGAAAGCAATAAAGTGTAAGCGTGTCTGTGTGTGTGTGTGTGTGTGAGAGAGAGAGAGAGAGAGAGAGAGAGAGAGAGAGAGAGAGAGAGAGAGAGAGAGAGAGAGAGAGAGCTCTGCGTCCCTTATATTCTTCTAGCCTGCCATGTGTACATACCAGGTCCCTTCTCTTGTGTGTAGCTGGGCGAGTGATTGCTGTGGGTGTGCAGAGACATCGCCCTCTGCTGGCGGGCAGAGTCACATGTCTGGTTGGGATGCCATGCCTGCTTGCAGTGGTAGCAGAACTCAGCTCCACAGCCCTCCCTGCGACATGCTAGCCTGGGGCAGCTGGCACAGCCTGAGGCGATCATGGCAAAGCTGAGAGAGTGAGGGGTTGAAAGAGAAGAGGTATTGGGAAAGTGAGAAACAAAGAAGGGATTAATAAATATATAAACCACAGACACAAGGATGCTTGAGACTAGAGAGCTTCAGAGTTCTGAATGCAAAGAATGGTGGGAGGGAGAAAGGATCATCTTAACACTACCAAAGATCTTAATTTAGGAAAAGGATTTTGTCATGTGTACCACAAAATGTCAACATGTACTGCTAATTCATATCTGAACAATCCAACTAGATTATTTTCTACATGTTTGGCTTACACATTAGGTCAAGCTTGAGGAATATCAACCAGCCCCTTGTAACTTTCAATATGCAAAACAGAATAGAAAATCCTGTTTCAACAGGTTCTGTGTCTAAGCACTGTTGAAATGTGTGTTGGCTCTGAGTATCTTAGCTCAAGGACTCGTTGCAACAGAGCTGAGCACGGCAAGTTGCCACCCTTTTCCCCAGGAGAACATTCCACTTCAACGTTACCCCTCCATTGGTGTGTGGAAAGTGCTGAGGTACAAAGCACAAATTACCAAAGTCAATGTCGGGAGGTCAAGGGCAGCACAGGGATTTGACTCATATAGAGTTAACAAACTGTATTCAAAGCGAAATGCACCATGGCAGCCCTATTTGAACTCAATGGGAACAGAGAGGATACTTAGACAACACTTTCACATTGTGAGAGCTGGTAACAAAATCTGCCACAAATAGTAGGGGTTAGTAGACGCAATGTTTCATTGTTGAAACTGCACGGCACGCACATGTTCAGACACATTCAATCTCAAGGATGTGATCACTTTAATAACATCTAAACCCCTGTTACCCCGGCAACACTACCTCTATGTCGCATTGCCAGTCACCATAGCAACTGACAGCTGCAAACAGCTTCCGTTGAACATTCTGTGCAGTCAATGATGTCTTTGGCCCTAAAGAGTAAGGCCAAGTAGGGGGGAATAATGCATGTGCTTGGAGGAGTATACCGTTCGGCACAAAAATTAGGTGTGTTTGTAGATGTCTTATATTATGTAAAATCAAAGGATTTGACTGGATAACAGTCACAATATGATCTGAAATTTCCACAAAAACAAGCACACATGCAGACATTCCTCAATAATGTTATTATACTAACTTTGTCTTCGGTTAGCGATAAAGTTAAATGTAGCTATTGATTCAAGCAACATACAGTACAGGGCTTTTCTGCAACTAGGTCAATAGAAAACAAACGCACACACACAATAATTCACAAACACACGAAAACACAAACAAACACACGCACACACACAATCACATAAACACACAGAACTGCCCATGCAAAAAACCAAGTCCTCCTGGTTGAGTTTGGAGCTGGTAGGGAAAGAGTGAGTCACTATGAGAGCGTATAAGATAGACAGTGCTCTCTTACAGTCAATATAGTATGTAGGTCAGTTGAAGGCCTGCCCCATGACAGTGCTGACATGACAAGCACACAAACACACCCACATACATGTGGAGAGAGAGACATACTGACATGCATGGCCTTCCCCTATGATAGGGTTCTGATAAGCCATGCGGCGAATGGTTGTCATCAAGAATATGTGCTTTCTTTAACACCCACAAATGTTAATGCACACTTAGACATGCCTCATGGAGATTTCTAAGATCACAAAGAAACTTCCTGTTTGTCTCAAACATTCCAAACCTGAAAATAAGCAAACCGTATCAAGGACCGAAACAAAGCAACCTTTGTTTGTGTTGTTTTGGTACAAGCTTTACTTGTTCCAATCCTTATGATAATGACCATCTAAAGTAACTATAGATAAGAATGATACGTTGTTACTAATAAAGAAAGAACACATTTGCCCTGGTTACAACGTGTGGAAGCTAAGGCAACAAAGTAAGAGTCAAGGCCGGAGAAGTTTACAGCTACATAGAAAGGCACCTATAAAATATGTGTATTATTATCATTTATCCGGTGATGTCAAATTATTACTGCTGATTCTGTTTTCATACTTTGCACCTAAATGTAAGCTGTGTCTCACCAACTAGGAAGCTCTAATTTGAAAGGAAATCATACCGTAATGTAGGTGGTAAACTACGTGTTAAAGCAAGGGGGTTTACTCTTACCCACAGTCAGGAGCTGGGCACCAGCGACAGTCGGGGTCAGAAGCCAAGCAGCGCCTCAACAGGAACTCCTCGTACTTCTCCAGCAGTGCAATGTCGTCCAAGATGTCCGCCACCTGCCTCGGCACTAGCCGTTCAGCGCACTCGGGGCAGCTGAGCTGCACCCGGCTCTCCGTAATCTCGATGCGCAGGTACTGGCGTAGGCAGCCAAGGCAGGAGCGGTGGCTACAGCCCAACAGCTCCGGAAGTTGTTCTGCAGGCTGGAACACCAGGCACAAGGGGCATTCCAGGAGGCCTTCCCCTGCCGAGGAGGGTCCACCCAGGGACGGGCGGCTGGAAGAAAGGGCCTCGGACAGGGTGGGGATAGCAGGTTCCTGGAGGACGGAGGTGGTATTGACTGGAGCAGGGGCCAGTGCAGGGGTGGATATGGTGGGGAGGGTGGGTAGAAGTTGTTGGAGTTGGTGGAGCTGATGGACCAGAGGAGTGGCTGCTCCTGCTCTGGTGTTGCGTGAAGCCCGTTTGCTGTGGAAGAGGCTGTGGAAGGAGATACGTCCTTGGCGTTTGCCTGGCGCCCGGCAATTTGAGTTGGGAACACCGCTCACAGAGGAGTGGGGCGACTCTGAGTCTTTCTCTGATCCCATAACTTAAAGAGTTAGAGCCACACACAAAGATCCCTGTTGTGGGTCACAATATTGCTGTGAAGGCTAGGAAGGTGCACTATATTGAATGCACACTTACACAAACACACACATCGAAAAGAAAGGAAAGTTATTGATCATTTGGTGAAACTCAAACCAGAATATCAGTGACTCCAGAACCCCCCCTCAGTCTATATCCTTCCTCTTGGAATAAAGAAAGCAAGTTTAGTTTCCGTAAGAAGAGGTAATATCAGTTGGTAGACAAAGAAAAAACCCTAAATAACCCCAACCCCCTTCTTAAAAATTAATTTGTGCACCTCTTGTAAGATTTGCTGTTTCAAAACTTGTTGGACCTCATTCGGGCAGCTATTAATCCAAGAGAGCCTTTTTAGCTTTGCGTGTAGGAATGGCTCCAATCGCCCTCGTATGTCTCTCAGTCTCTTCAGCTTCTCGTCTGAATGAGTCTCTCAGTCGACAACTGTGGAGAAGAAGAGAACAGGAAATCAGCACGGAGCATGCTCAGTGTGACACACCTACACCCAGCCTCCCTATTGCCTCTCACCATTTTGACATTGGAATGTATCTGGCACAATCAGTCAATTTATTCACAAAGATAATTTGACACCTTGTAGTCATCATGATTTCAGACAAAAGACACTGGTGCATACAAGGGTGACACGGTGCCCTCATCACAGACAAGGCTCTGATGCAGATAACAGATAGAATTTGAGAACTACCTGTGACAGAAACACAAAATGAAAGAGAATTTGGAACAACTATCCTTGATTGATCGGTAAATAGATGTCCACCCCTTTTGTCTGCCTTTGTTAAAATGAATGTCTCTCTCTTAATCAGAGAGCAATAGAGAGAAAGAGAGAGAGAGAGAGAGAGAGAGAGAGAGAGTGACACCGTCGCAAGCTCTTCTTTCACTTCACACTGTGCTGCTACTGCAGTTGCCATAGTAATGCTCACTATGAGTCGAGCAAACAGCGACCTACTCGCTGACTCTCGCACTTATGAAGGCACTCGATTGTACAGGCTCGCACACACACGCACGCACGCACGCACACACACACACAAACACACACACACACACACACCGTTTAATACCGTGACTCATAACAACAAAATGCTGTGTGATCTACTCTTTCATTCAGAATGTACAAGCACCTTATTTACAGGTCTACCAACTGCTCACATTTCTTCTCAAATTATAGGTGACACAGACACAGAGTGAAACATATTAGAACAATTATCACATAGGAGGGAAACAATTAAACAACAGAATTTAAATAATTGAGAAATCATTTCTGCCTAGACGTCCACGCTTGGCTCATAACACGCTGATTAAGTGGCAAAAACCAGATGATTGACAAGCAGCTAAGAGACCAATCAATACCAAGTACAGCAACTTACCTAAAGGGGATTTCCTTTGTTTGCTCACATGCTTTTCTTGCTCAATCAATCCAGAGAAAGACCAAAGCTCCAGATACAGTGGCCTATATAGATAGTGGTTTGAAAGTCTACACAGCATCAAATAGGCTGTTAATGGAGCTATGCTGCAAAACCACTGTAGTAACAAGGGGACTTCCGTGTATTACACTTCCATTATTTGCAGACACTGAGGAGGAACTGCCACACTAACATAATACAAAGTAAAGAAATGGGATTAATCATGTTTTTTGTCTTGTAGATGTATTTTACTGCTTTTTT
>JAVQJS010101588.1:0-12711 GCA_036024795.1 Galaxias rostratus
TACAATGATAATCCTATTTTTCCCCACATTTTGGTCAGCCTTTATAATCTTTGTTGAGATATAAAATCATACAAATTGGTAAATTACAAATACTTTGCTACTGCATGTCAGAGGGCTTATTTCCATCTTGTAAATACAGATACAAAATACAAGCTACACTTAGAAACAGATACAGCAGTCAATAAATTGTTTCACAGATAAAATACCAAACTGTATCGTCTTTTGTGTCCTGGCTGGTTCATAAACACAGCAAATCATCTTGAACTGAAGACAAAAGTTAACATAATACAAAGCAAAACAAACATGGTTATTATTAGTCTAGTGAGAAAGGTTTGGATTAATTTGCAGTCATAATCATTCCTTTCTATTTGCATTTCAATACTCTTTGCTTTAAGACTGTCTATTGGTCTCATCCTTCGTAGTCTATCCGTAAGACTGCCGAGATCACAAAATAACTAATTTATTTCTAAACACACATTTAGATTTATTTTTATAAAAAGGTTTTATGATTAATTAACAGAACCACAACGTCTTAGTCAATTTCAGTTAAAGTCATCCTGTAGAGACCAAAAGATGAAAATACTAAGTCAATGGTAGAAAGACTTTGTAGCCATGGCTGTCACTGTGGACAAAATTGAACCCTTATTAAGCATATTTTGATATGCCATCTATCAATGTTCTGCAACAAGAGTACATTTGTATTCACAAATGTTCTTGTGATGCCCAGATGTAGCAATGTAACTTTTTCTGGGGACTATTGTGGACATTGTGTGTTGTCGGTTGTTTAGATGAAAGGTTATCGGACCCCACTCCCATGGTATGTCCAAATCCTGACCTGGAAAATATTTTAAAAGATGAGATTGAGTATTGGGGAGCTGTGGGCCCTATCACCCTGATAGGACCAAAGCTGGAGCCCCAATCCTATCCGTTTGTCCACAGGGCTGCCCAGAATGTTTCCCAGCTGGTTTGGGGCTGGTTGGGGTTGTCCCGCTAATGGTCCTGGAGCCCTCTGGCTGAACCTGTCCTGGAAGATGCTGAGGCTGGGTCATAGCCTGATTGTCTGGCTACAGCTGCTGCCTTCTTAGCTTCTGGTTCTTCTCCAGTAGAGTCAGCTCAGCCTTGCTACCGCTGGCGATGGAACCGGGGGCACTGGGAGGACGCCTGTGATGCTTGTCGCCGGAGGTTACGGGAGATGGAGCGGTGCAGATTTTTCATGGAGGAGCCGGCTGCCATGGTGACCACCCAGGGGTGACACAGTGCCTGCTCTGCAGTCAGGCAGCCACCGGGGTCCACTGCCAACAGACGTTCAATGAGCTCCTTGGCTAGGTTGGACATTGAGGGCCACGGCTGTGTGATTGGAGGGAGCAAAGTAGGATGATCACCCACACGGTGAATAGAATAACCCTAACCTCTGCTGCATTAATTCTGCCCACACATCCAGATGGTTTGGTATTCTGAGTTCCTATAACACTGGCAGGGGAGAAGGAGGAGATGACTGAATGTATTCAAAGCCTATTCAATCAGAGCAGTGCACATGGTTCCATTCCAATAGGGCAATAATAAGATTGTGATCCCTGTCCTATGCAGCGCTAACATCCAGAACTAAACACAAAGCACAGCTAAATGTCACTGAGCAAAAGAAGGAGGTCCTGGCTAGAGGGAAATTAGGCCTGGATGTTTCAAGACTCGAATGGATTGTGTAGGAGTGAGCTTCATACCTTATTCTATTCTCGTTTTAGCCTTATTAGGCAACCATAACACACATGCCTCTTTGTTTTATCCCAACAACAAAACATCCACCTTGTCAAGAACCAAGAAGGAAAGAAAAAACATTATGCATTGGAACTACAAAGACATTGTAGAGTACATTTTAAAATACAATTAAAATTGATGTTGACTAATCATTTATTATTATAATAGTTGTATATTGTTATTATTATTATTACATTAATATATATAACATTATTAATACGAATAATAATACATTCATAAATTTTATTGATTTTTTTGTGCTTTTTTCAAGATTCTCCTCACACAGATTGAGCAATGGACCCACAATTATCAAATACAGTCAGTCAGAGTGAAACCACAGCAGTCAATTTGCTATTGGTTATTAATTGTCAGGCTTTGTTCAAATATTGTTGACACGATTGCCACGGCTCTGCTCAGGTGACTGATCATTCAAAAATCTTACATTCACCGCTCAACATAGAATTAAATATCAGAGAGGCTGCTGACCTTGTTATGGAATAATTTTGTATTAATAGGCCGTTAAAAAAATCCACAGATATGACATTCTTGTATAAGTAGAAGGTTAATTATAAACTATAACTAAATATAGTCTATATCACTGAATTGAACAAGCCATGGCAATCGGGAACTTTCTACTAAAATGAATGTCACGGTTGTCTGCATAGCTGTGTCTATTGAAAATGTCTACCTCTTACTGAATGCCCACACACTCATCTTTCATATACAAGCACAAATATGCCCATGTAAACCAAATATATATTTTATTTATACATATAATACACACACACACACATTTATTTATATATATATATATGTGCACTGTATATAGAGGGTTATTTTATATATATATATATGTATGACATGAATATTTCTCCCCTCCAAAGCTAAACTCAAACTTCATGGATGTCTCGCTCTCAATTCTAATCCAGAAATGCATTGCTCTTTTTTTGTTTCTCCACCAGTAATGACGATTAATCAAGCATGAAATTGACAATTGCAAGTCTCTTGCCAGCGAGATGAATTCAAAGAGGCCGGTTTCTTTCATACTCACAGTGTATAGGGTGAAAAGAAGCTAGCCAACAAAGAGCTGGTAGGGGTTGGAGTGCTGAACTACAGCTATATGCTGGTTTTACATTCGGCGCACACACTTTCTGTAATTGTGTTGTTATTTTACTCTCAAGAGGCTGGCTCAGTTTGCCAAAAAGGGTAGAAAATAGGTTGACTGAGTCAAAATGGCATTGGCTTCCAAACTATGAACAAATGTTACCTTCCTGTTCGTTATTTTGCGGCCATCAAATGAGTCCTCATTGTCTTGCTATGGTACACATCTGATGCAGGAAGGAATATGCTCTACTCCAGGTGCTAAATGTAAAAGGAGCACTACACATGAGCTCAATATCACAGCATGCCACGTATTATGACCTCCTAAATGGCTCCTCAGGGAATGTGGCTTTGCTCAAACTATTACGAGCAGGAAATGACAAAGTAGGATTTGAGAGTTGTTTATATTCACAGATATTCAAGAAAGTTATTCCACCTATCATTTGATATATGTGAAGAAGAAACAGCATGTCTGTGGTCCACTGCAACCGAGCCGCCAATCTATTTTCTCTCGTCACTTTTCTACATTTTCAAATGTTAAACATAAGAACGCAACAGCTTTATTAGGTTTGTTGTATGAGTCTTGATTCAAAAGCCATACATCACTGTTGAGTAGAGAGCCATTCCGAAGGAGAGGGAAAGGGTGTGGACATAGTGCGAATGGTTTGGAAAACCTAAAGGGCCTGGTTTATTGTGTAACATTGTGTTATTGAGAGAAGAGGAGAGGCTCTACTAGCTCATTTAGTACCAGGCTACAGTCTTACCTCACAAACATATAATTACATCAAATGAAGGACAGGACAATTGGATTTTGTGAATGATCATCTGTTGTACAATGTACAACCTGCTCATCAGCACCACATGTATTCCCTCAGTTAGAGTATATTATTTAAAAAAAACCTGAAGTTACAATGTATTATATTCACAAGGGGTAGTTGGAGTATGTGTAGTAGCAGCCATGCAGATAGACCTCAACTCTAAAGCAATATAACCAACATGCAATTAGTAGGTGTCAACTATTAAGACGAGGTTAAGGTCTTGTGTAGAATGTTACATTAGGGAATATCTTCTGGACACTGACTGAATTCATTTTCACATCTCACTAGGGGGCACACTGGGCTTAAAGATTATGCCTGCGGTTAAGTATTTCATATGTTCCGCGTGGATCAAATTTCTTCTGGTCTTAGTAACACAAGGCTTCGTAATTTACCACCATGCTACTCTAATGATGCGGCATGACTAATGCAGAGGGTACATGCTTTCTCTACAACACACACACACATAAATTCAAAGACACCCACTGACAAAATCCCTCTCACACCACCCAGCATAAACACTGGTTGGGGCTTGAACGGCAACGCTCCATCCTGTGTGCAGCAAACGTTTTGAGCGATAGGGTGCAAAAAGCCCTGAGGCCAACTCCTCGGACCCCCGTGTCATCTCATTCATTCACCCCTCTTTACCTGCCTCAATCCATCCCCCCCCCCCCTTTACACTTCAGTAAACGTATGAGTGTGAGTTTGCAGCACAGAGCCTCGAGGCAGGGACGTGACACCCCATGGAGCGCTGTGCTGCTGGGGAGGAGCAATGGTCTGGGGTTCAGGCAAGGTGCCAGGGGCTGTATACACAACCAAACAGGTCTCACCTCCATCTCGCCGCTTGGACCCCAGGTGACATCCAACCAACCATCTACCACTCCACCTCAATGTCTGGAACTGGCAGGGCTCTGCTTTGTTCGCCTGTTCTAACTAAATCAACAGGCAGGGGGACCAGAGTTTTGTTGTGTTTGCCCCTGTTCTCGAGTGTGCATTGACTTCTGATTTAAGTTTTAAAAACAGAGCAAAGGATTCCCTGGACTCCATTATTCACTAATTATAGAGTAGCAGCCTTTGATTAAAGCCTTTATCAAATCTTGTGGAGGTTTAGTTTTAATCTAATTTACGATTATGGCTGTGTGAGTATGTTTGGGTCTGCGTCCATGATTGTCTGTGCATATTCAGTAGGTGTATATATGTAACTGAGTGCATGCCTGTGGGTGGTTCTGCAAGCTGTCAGTGTGTGATTGATGACTAATCCATCAATGAAAAACTGAATTGTTATTCAATGCAAGTGATGACAACATATTTTCCAAACGATATGGTAGTATATTAATGGATGAAGAATCAGCTTAAGTTGATCCCCCTCACTGTCACCTGGAAAGCCTTAGGCTGTAGAATAGATTAAGTTGTGAACCAGGGCGGTCCCTTGTCCAATGTGGTCTTGGCCTCATTGAGACGCACAGTGCATGGAAAGCCTGAAAGAATAAAGTGATCTAAGCCTTTGTGCAAACCTCCTGTAGGATTTCAGGCATTGTTGTGTTGGTGGTCACTGCAGCAGTGAACATTGGGATAATAGAGGAGGGTCTATGTTGTATGCCAGACAGAAATGTCAGACTGCATCCCCAGAAATGGGACAGAGTCTAAGCCCAATGAATAATCCAGCCTAGAGTGTAATCAGCATGAAAGAGCAGGCACAAACTCACCACCAAGCTAGACAGATCAGGCTGTTAAAAATACCCACCTCGGTTACACAGCAAATGGGGGCAGTGAATAAATAAGGCAAAGGTCCCATTTCCCCCTTTGGATCAGCATTTCCAAAGACTTAAATCCTACAGTACTTATCCATGCATATGCATTGCAATTCGGAATTTGCGTATACCAAAGAGAGAGGGACACAAAAAACAACACTTTCTAGTATTGTAGGATGAACACCAACATTTCAAATCACTTACTTGAACCATCAACACTGTTAAAATTGCCATTATTTTTACAGTTGTGGATTAGAAAGGGAAGGTTATCATCCATATTTAGAATAACTCAACGTCGCTTCATGTACATGGGAACATGTAGTGTGGCAATGTAATAATGACTCACATATGGTTTAATGTTTAATGAAAAGCACAATGAGTTATATCAGGTATGTATTCATAGAGATAAATCATATTACACAAGTATACATTAGACTACTTGGAAATGGAAAACTTTGTAAATCTTAAGTAAGCCAACACTAACACACACACACAGCTAGCAAACTACACATAGACAGTGATTGCACATCATTTAAAATACCTACAACCACGACTTGCAAGTAGCCAAAATAAATCTGAGTATGAGTCAACGGGGGAGCAACTGAGTGTGAGCTAACTAGGCTGGTAGCCAGAGTCTAAGCGACTGAGTAATAACAAAATGAAATGATAGCAAAGTACATGCTCTCCCTACTACATAAGCATCTTTGATTTGGCCAGACCAACCAATCAGATATGAGTAAAAAAGTGAGACATGTTTATGATTGGCCAAATTGACACGGACAAAATTATCTTTGGGATGAAGTAAGGTCAGTTGGGTAGGATAGGTGGAACAGTTGGTGGGGCCCTTATTTACGTCTCCAGGCAAGCTGTAGTTTCCTCTAAGGATGGCCCAACAAAGCCTTGGGCGAGAGTCATCATAAAAGGGCAGTGAGCCACTCAGCATAAGGTAGGCAATGACACCCAAAGCCCTCATGTCCACCGAACAGGAATTTGGCCATCTCAGGATCATTTTGGGAGCCATATACTCAGGAGTTCCACAGGTGGTTCTTAAGGAGGAAGGCTCTATGTCCACTTCCTTCCCCTTCCGCTTGTATATCCCCAAACCCACAGATTGTATTACTGTTACCAGCAACCTGGTATCGGCCCCAGGATGGTAGTGGATGAGGTTCTCTGGTTTGAAGTCTGTGGATGATGCCTAAATTGTGAAAGTAGCTCACTCCAGCTAGAACCATTAGCAGGGTGCACCTGGCGTCTCGCTCAGTAAAACCTTCCTGAAGGATGACACAGTCTAGCAGTTCTCCCCCCGGTGGCTAGCTCCTGAACCATGTGGACTTGTTAGGTCAACTCAAGCATCTTCACCAGTTGAAGCACATTGGCCTTCAGAGGCCTCGGCGTCCATTGCTTTGATGGCAAAGGGCTGACGTGTTGTCCCATGCACAGCACGTACCACTTCACCGAAGCTACTGTGCCTAACGAGGGCCTTAATGTCATTCCTGATATAATTATAAATAACTTTTGTTTGAGAAATCATTCATTTACAATCACTGTCATCATTTTATCTTCTTGGAATCAGTAAAGTCACATTGACATTTGTTATACTTTTCCCAAGTCAACACGTTTTGTTATTCACGTTCAATCAAACCATTACCAATAGATCGGAACGAATTGGCATGTTATAAATAAAAAATAGTGCAAGGTAGCAGCGCACACATAAAACATAGACTACAATCTACCAAGTTCAATACACTTTTTACCAGTTAAGTAGAAGTGGCATTCGCTACTTTCACTTCGACTTTGTTCAGATTTTCTCACTTCCATGAAACCTTGGAATCGATGGCTTTATAGTTGCTGAGACTGTACGATATCGTCATAGATGTTCCAAATGCTGTCTTTTTTCTACGTATTGTTTCTGAAACTGGCAAGTTTACAGATTTCATATTGCTTACATTGCTTTTTTTACACCAGGAAGCATTTTACTGGCTCCACAGCACCATCACCCAAACATCCATCCATCCATTATCAGAACCGCTTATCCTATGCAGGGTCACGGGGAGCTGGAGCCTATCCCAGCTGACTTTCGACGAGAGGCAGGGTACACCCTGGACAGATCGCCAGTCCATCGCAGGGCTAACACATAGACACACAATCTCTCACACACACATTCACACCTACTGACAATTTAGAGTGACCAATTCACCTGCATGTTTTGGAATGTGGGAGGATACCGGAATACCCGGAGGAAACCCACGCTAACACGGGGAGGACATGCAAATTCCACACAGAAAGGCCCTCAGGTGGGATTCGAACTCAGGACCTTCTTACTGTGAGGCAACAGTGCTAACCACTGCGCCACCGTGCCGCCTTCACCCAAACATAACAATGTTAATCTCGATTTTTAAAGCGATCCCAGTGCATAACTGGGCAATAATCTCTTCATAGACCCGATACAATTTGTTTGACAACATTTTCCAAATAGGTCTACTTGACAACATCCCAAGAGACACACTCCAGGGGGTCCAGTCTTTTTACTTACCTTTGAAAGGTAACAGGGGGTATGAAATAATTATTAAACTATTGTTTAACTATTGAGGGATGTATTCTATGTTCAGGATCACACCTCCCATTCATTGTACCCGCGAGCACAAGAAGTTATCCGAACATTGCTTCCTGGTTTGGACGTTCAAAACCTAATTTTACCCTGTTTTCAACATGCTAAAGAGCAGATACTGCAGGAATGTGTTCTAAAAACACACATTTGTTTGTTTTCTTTATTTACATTTACATGTAGGTTGAAAGAAAGACCTAACATTTGATATGTTTATTTTTCTTAATCAAAGTGCACTGGTAGGCAAAATGATGTATAGGCCTACGCAAATACCTAAATTTAACACACAATTTTCCATGGTATATGAAAGAAATATGAAGTATCCACCTCATTTCAACCAAAACATATCCACGTGGTTACTGTAATTTTTAACGACAATAGATTTTCTCTGCAGTACTGCTTTACGAAGTTGGACATGCTCATTTGGAACCTCATACTTTCTGTACTCAAACTATTTTAATTACGAAAAACAACAATTGGCTCTATTTGTTTTAATCAATATTGGTAACTTAACTATGTGGGCTGGTTTGGCTTGTACGGTAGTTCGTGCTAGCGTACTTCTAGCTTGTTGTGCGGCGTTAGCATGCTGGGAGACGTGTGTACTGCCAGACTTTTCAGGGTATCTATATTCAATGAGTGGTTGCAGTCAAAGCGTCATTTTATGGTGTAATACAATCGATTTAGTGCTCCCATTTTGTTCCAGAGCAGAGGCTATAGTGAAGTCCAACGCCAAAACAGACCATTACAAACCATCTCCCGGGATATGGTGGCTGTGGGTTTGAAAGAAAACAACTGTTTCCACTTCCAATTGTTCGTTTGACGAAAAACTTTGTCTGTAATTTTATTTGGAAAGGTGTTGATCGAAAACACTTATTAAAAACTGTTTATTAAAACTGCAGTCACATGTTTTTAAGTGGAAACTGAATTTGTTTGCAAGGCGTATGACTTGTTTGTGGTTGTATAGTTCTCATAGCCGCAACTACTTTTACTAATTGTCCAGTTGAAGATGTGTTTATTAAATGGTTAGTTGTCAACAGCCAAAACAAGCTAAAAAAAACTAATTCTGCCAAGTGAAACTTAGCTTACGAGCAACGTTGAATCGCCCCACCCATACAGTTAAGAAAACTTTCCCTTCTTGCCCATATTTCAACGTCCACTCAAGGTTGGTTAAGTTGAAAATGATACGTGTTTTCAACATATTTTCAACCAAATAATGCCCACCGGGGTGAGTGCATTTTTTTGAAACTTGTTAGGACCACAGGAAATAAAGGGAACGATGGTCTAAAAAATGAAAAAAAGAAAGAGAATGGCATAGTACAAAAAAGCTTTTGACTCTTAGTGAGGTTAACAGCATGGAAGAGGAGTAACTTGTATGAAAGGAACAAGTGGGTGTAGATGAGCATTCAAGGTTTAACAAAAATAACGCAAACTCCTAGCTTTTACACATAACCAAACTAAGAAAAAACGTGTCATAATCATAATATTCCCATTCAAAGATTACCATAAACCTATTCTGCAATACATTACAGACATAAATGGATTTGTGATAAGGACAAATAGCTAGGTTTTAATTTTTGCAACAGCATGTGTGTAAACCACCTTGCTGATGCAGGCCTCTTAATGAATTTTCCAGGGAATATCAGCAATTAAACAGCAATATTAAATGTGTCTTTAATCTTTCGATTAAACTAAATTTGGACAATTCAACAAAATTACAGAATATTTTAAATATTCCCGAAAGTTTTTTTCTTGATATATTTGTGTATTGTATTCATATAGTACAGGTGTTGTATCTTTATAGAAATACAAATCTAAAATTGAAATCTGAAGCTGACGCTTGGGTTCCTAGAACCGCACTCTTAAATTAAAGCTATTATTACTAAATGGCAGTGAAGATGCTTTTGCTTTGTTGATTAATTCTTCTTCACAAAAATGTAGAATCTTTCTCTCTCTCTCTCTCTCTCTCTCTCTCTCACACACACACACACACACACACACACACACTCACGTTCTAGCAGGGCACACAAACACAAGCCATGACAGAATAGACATTACATTAGCATTGAGGTGGTAAATCGTCCTTCAGAAGCATTCCTCCAGGGAGTCAGCAGTTCAGAGTTATCGAACCACTATCTGATTACTAAAAGGCTGTCCTCGGTTATAAATGAACTGCTACATGTGTGTGGTACTGGTAATGGCAGGGCCTCGGGAGTAAAAGTAATATTGGGTACTATAAACGATATTAGGTTATAGTGGTGGTCGGAGTGCAGCTGCCACTTGGCTGTCTCTTCATTAGTTGTATTATTGTTGGACGCTGTGATGTCTGAATGGGTGAGAAGTGAATACCCGTTTCTGGTCTGAGGGTCTACCTGGAAAGACAGCATGTTTCGTTCTGACCATGAAGCATTTACTTCAGATAGGCACTAGATAGATACTCATATGTAGTGTTATTTATGGGGTAGAGAAAGCTTCAGATACTCTAATAGAAGAGATTTGTATAAACAACAGGACAATGTGATGATTTATTCAGCATACAGACAAAAATACAAAAACTCAGATTGGAATAAAGCATGGCAAACTTTGGCATTGAACGGATTTAATTGCATAATTTCACGTTAAATTGACCACAGTAGAGTTATATCCAAACGCAGATTGTTTTTCAAATCCTATAGACACAGCTGCTCGTACTCTTCAGATAACTGATATTGGAGAGAGAATACGTGAGGGCCGAGGATCTAACACTGCCCTGTTTGATGTATCTAGAAGATGTGCGCTCGCGTCCATGGGGAGTCAAGCCGTTCATATTCTCCTCCATCAGTGACGAGTTCATGTGCAGTATTATCTAACAGATTAATTAAAGTCATCCTTGATTAATCAATGGAATCGCAACTTGTAATTGGTATTTTGCAGATAGATACAATTAGTTGATGGCAGGACACAGGGCAAATGTTTGCTTATTACAAGCTGCTGAAAAGAGAACCGATCAATGCTGGGGATAACACTTGTTTTTCACACCAGGGCCGTTTGGCCCCACCCTCCATAATACGATCCTATGGCACAGGTCTACACATCCAGCAGCTATACTGCAATAAAGGGTACTGCACAGCACAGTGGTGGAGAAACAAAACTAATTACAATGACAAGTGAGGCGGGCGCCTGGTCTGTCAGCGGAGGAGGATGCGGTGTCTCCCAAAGGCACGATCCCCAGGGACGGCTGACGGATACACTAATTTTCTTCTTATTTTTTTTGGCCTGCACAAAGCTGCAGTGGCTTGGGGAGGAGGGACAGCGGACAAATTGTCCGTGACGTCTTGATTGAACAAATCATGAAAGTTCGCTAAATTGGATTCAGGTGACAGATTTGCTCCACCCGTATGGCATAGCTATAAGGATATAGACTCACATGAGTAATTAATGAACAACTCTACTAATTGCTCTTTAGCACTTAGTAAAATAAAACAAATGGTAGGGAGGGGACCTAATAATTCCTGTGTTGAACTTGAGGTCTTTTGTAAATAGCCGGTGGAAGGAAGAACCACGCCGTTTCTAAACAAGATTTTGGGCCTAATAGGGATATTTAGGAACACAATCATGTAGTGGAAAAAAGGCCAGTTGTTTCAATTGTCATGGTTTAGTGAGAGAAGGAGTCAAAGACTTTCATAACATTGAGGCTACCATTTGACATTTAAAAGTATATTTTTAAATTGGTGAATAACTTGATTCATCTCACTTACTCTGATAGAATGATTTCTCTCCATAAAAGCTAACCTTTAATATCTGCTCAAAGAATGGAATGTCAAAGATATTTGATTGTGATTGATACAAAACATATGTACAAAACATTGTTTGAAAGATTCTACTGAAATGTATTATCCTGTGAAGAGTAAATTTAGGTTGATATCAAATATAAGTAAATGTTAAAATAATTTTAAATGACAGTGTGAAAATTGACAATAAATTAGTTAGTTTATCTAGTTTATTTATCTGATGTTAAAACTGAAATTTCCAATGTTGCAATAAAACTAAAGTAATCTTTAATCAGAGGTTATACAATATGTATTGTTCTCTCATAGTCTCATGTAATACATACAGTGAGGAGATGCAGGAATACTAATCCTACACTGGTGAAATTGGCTTCATGCTAAATAAAAAAGCTATTAGAATTGTCAGCAGACTTATTTATTATAAACAAACCAATAAACAATTTTTTGAGCTATAAGACAAATGCAGCCTTCAAACTTCATAAATGTTGTATTTATTTCCACCTAATTTCACTCACAATCTAGGCTAGTCATAACATACACTATATGTGCTGGATCTTTTTCATATTTAGTATGTTAGAAATGCACTGCTGCCGATACCTGAACACAGTTATGGCTATGGTCTCCATTAGGCAATAGAGCCATAAGTGTCTTAGGCTGTCTTTGTCCTTGTGCTATTGTTGACATTGATGATCATGACATTTGACAGATGATTGACAGACAGATGATGTCTTAAAATCGCTCTCATATTGTGATTTGAGCCTGTCAATACAAACCTACGCTTGAATACACGACCACTTGACACAACACGATCACACACACACACACACACACACACACACACACACACACACACACACACACACACACACACACACACACACACACGCACACACACATGAGGTGGGATACCTGCGCACACCCAC
>JAVQJS010101619.1:0-16663 GCA_036024795.1 Galaxias rostratus
AGGAATATTTTTGGAAGGGAGTTTTTTTTTTTTGTTGTTGATTTGTTCCTAGAACAGGTGTGAGGCTGTCTCTTGAGCTCCTGAGAACACATCCACTATGTGTTTAGATTGCATAAGTTTTATGTGCCACAGGGAATAGATTCAAATATTGTTTTGCCAACAGTATTTTTCTTTCAATCGTACAGGTAAAGAAGATCAACCGAAACTTTCCAGTTAATCAGCAGGTAAGCTAAGGCTTGTAATAAATATTATAATATGAAAAACATGATTTACTTTATGCAGTTAGAGCTCCAATCACTTGAAGAGTGGAGATTGCGGTTGTGCTTTCGAATGCTCCATGAAAAATCCACAGTACAGAAGCTTCAAATGCAAACTCTAATTAGGCCCCAAAGAGAACAAGAATTGAAAGAATTGTGAAGTTCCCCTCTGAGCTGGTCCTGGAGTACGTTTGATGTAAGAGGAATGCACAGTGCGTGCCTTTTTAAATGCTCCTCTCTGTTCCACACCATTTCTCTGTGTCAAACAGAGTGCCCACTTTGTCAGGTTCATCAGTCAAAGGAGAAGGACGCGGCCTGCTTTGCAACCATTGCAAAAGAGGAAAAATGTTTGCATCATAAATGTTTCCCCCCAGTGAGAAACCATTTAAAAACGACTGAACGACCTACATTCTGTTCACACTCGACTTACACCCTCGGCCCGGACACGGAGAGTGAATTTGCTTCTTTTCATAATTAATTCCACCCTTCTTCCCACGTGATGCAGAGTCGTTTTTTTTTACCATCCCAATTCGTGCGGTCAGAGCAATTAAACTACATTAAAGGCGAATGTCTGTCCTGAATCTTTCACATAGTGGTTTTGTCATCCGTCAAATTGTCCATAGAGAGCGCAAGCAAACATGTAACAAGGCGCTCCAATTGTGCTGACAGGGATAAATATAGACCGACTGCCTAAAGTCTTTGGTGCACATCTGGAGCCCTCACCCTTTCCTGTCTTTGCTTGCCACCCTCTCTCTTCCCGCCTCCCTCCCTCTCATTCCTTGGCTTTCCGTCTCTGTATACCCATGGACAGATTATCTACATGGGCTGGGTGGACGAGAAGGAGCAGGACTCCGTCCAGGACCGAATGTATGCGCCAAAGTTCCTCGCCTTGAGGGGTTCCTCGCTGTTCAAGTTCGCGGCTCCTCCTGTAGGTGGTTCGCCCTTACAATTTGCATTTGTTTTACGGAAATGGTGTCATTTCTATGTAGTGAACCGCATGGTTGTTTTTTTTAAATATGAAATACTACGTTGGGTAGCCCACAAGGGAATCTAATGGAAGCAACGTTGCCATGTTGGTGATGTGGGGAGGAAAGCGGTATTCCAGCTGGGCAATGATTAGGATAACACAGTACCATCTGGGATGGGCATTGATCTCGCTGTGATGGATGATCGTCATAAAACCAGTATTTACATTTTGCCAGCCATATAAGTAATTGTGATAAAGGGGGAGAAGGTATTGATCGCCGGATTGATTTGCGCTACGGATGTGACCGGACCGCCTGCCAGTTGTATGAGAGACTACCTCCACTGTCTGTGCCTGTGGCCAAAAGCCTTTCGTGGAGTAGGGGCAGGCTGTGCTCTGTACAGGTGAATCGCTTTGTACACGTCCTTTTCATGTCGAACAGACGTCTACGTAACTGGGCGCCGTATAAGGGGTGGACATTTTGTATTGGGTGGAAATATAAAAGATGAAGACAAATTTCAAACCTGTCCATTGACTTGACCTCCCAACTCAAAGAAGTTCACTGAGGGACATAGCCAGGGTTGTAACAGCACGTTCCTATGAAAGCCATCCTTGTGTGTATTTGGTGGTTCCGGGTTGAGCAACTTACTTCCAGATACAAATCTTTTTTTTAAATATAATATAATATACATATATATATATGTAGCGTACAGTTTGTTTCAAACAAAAAGTTCTCGCCGTCACTTTAAATAACTATACACTGTATAAAATATCTCCGGATGGAACACCTGCTCATTTATGCTTTTCTCTTTGTGACTTCACACTTCTGTTTAAGTCAGCCAGGCAGAGCGAACCATTACCAAGTGGATGTGGTAATTGTGGACTTGTTAATCAATGAATATAGACGTGGCTATGTTAATCAAGACTGATTGTTATATGGAAGTGAATGTGTCAATTAAATCTAATCTTATGCCATTGAGGAGCATATGGATTTAATCGCTTTCCAGTAGTGACAAATGGTATCCTTTTTGATTGTTGCAGGTGACTACATGGGACTGGACAAGAGCTGAGAAAAGCTTCACTTTATATGAGATCATGTGCAAAGTTCTGAAGGTAAGCAGTTTCAGTTGCATGTATAAATACTTGCCTTAACTGAAAAAACGTTCTATGATGTAACAATTTTGCAATTCTCACTCATTTTTAATCTTACGTGAGTCAGGCCTTTGTAGAGTAACACTGAATGGATTTGACACAGGATTTCACTTCAACTGTAAGACCTGGAAAGTGATGGTTGAAGGGAATTGATGAATGGGAAATCCTCAATTTGATTAATAGCCGAATTTACATTGAGGAGACTGAGATCTTTAATCTTATTCAAATTGACCCCTACCTCATACCTCATAGCTCATACTTTGTTATTCCCGAGAAGCCACTTCGAGCTACACTATGAGCTAGACTAAGACAAATTGCTAAGGCACTGCATTATTGGACCTCTATGTACAAGTGTTTATAGATAAAGGACCCAGCCAAGAGACTATAAAAAGCGACTTTGCAGCTACCGGAGCGTCCGCCGCCTCACTGTCACATCGCCTTATCTCCAAGTCCCCGTGTCCATCTGCACACTATCGTCATGGCAGCTGTTGCCCCCGCTAACTAGCTGGGCTCTCTGCAGGGCAACGACCTCCTGGACAAGCGGAAGCATTGCTTCAGCGTGCAGACCGAGTGTGGGGAGGACCTCTTCTACAGTGTGGAGCTGGACTGTGAGCTGCTCATCTGGGAGAAGGCTTTCCAAATGGCCACCTTCCTCGAGGTGGAGCGGATACAGGTATACGTCGAGGCCTCCGCAGAGAGGCGTGGAGGTCCTGCTTTTTTCCCATCTACACACACGCACGTAGTACTATAGGCGTTACTGAGCTGGATGCACGCTTTCCAATTTCGCATTTCCCAGTTTCCAGAAATCCCTCCTAGGGTTGGTTTGGCTGTTTTCTCACTGAGACTGATTGATGTTCCCGTGACGTGTTTTATGGAGCGGAGGAAGGCTGTGCTGTCCATGCGCCTCTAACAGCCTGCCCTCTCTCTCACCAGTGTAAAACGTATGCCTGCATCATGGAGAGCCATCTGATGGGACTGACCATTGACTTCAGCATGGGCTTTGTGTGTTTTGACGCAGCCTCAAAAGTAAGTGGAGAGAATAGAGAGATGTCTTTCTTGCTGCCAATTTGAATGGGGGGAATGGCTTGAGGGCCTGAATGCAGAAATGTCAAGGTTTGTGGTCTTGGTGGTGTTGTTAACTTTTTCTGCAGTGTTTGCGTTTTTCATGGGCTGAACACATTTGTAGTGACGGCTGAAGCCCTCAAGCTTCAAACTGCTACTTGTGCCTGCAGTTGATTTTGGCTTTTCCCCAAGTCTGACCAGGAGCTACTCAAACGAAACAGACCATGCACAAGCAGGACACCACGACTGTTGCATTGTTCTTAGAGATTATGGACTAATTCCTACTCCTTGAAGCAAGCAAGGTTTCACATCTGCTTTTTCCAATGCGGACATTATAGAAAGGCCAATCCATATTCACACCTGGGAGGAGGAGAAATAATGTAGTGGGTTCCCCAAATAATTCTATGGGCAACAAAAGACAGTGGTGTATTATGTACATGTGTACATTGTGTACAACTACTCATTTAATAGTGATGCGAGCGGGAAACATGGATTCCAGCTTGTCCAGTGTAGAAAATGCAAGACACTGCAGCTTTGTTTCCAATCTTTAATTCTTATGTATCTGTCGTTGGCGTGTCCATGGCCTTATAATGCTCATTTTATGAAACAGATTGATCATGCAAAAGGTAATATATGACTTCAAATCAAAACAACAGTAGATATCTTTCTTATAACACAAATCTACTATAATATCATTCATACTTATTGAATTTGTTTGTAACCTACTTAGGCTATACTATGGAGATACAAGTTCTCCCAGCTGAAAGGATCCTCTGATGACGGAAAGAGCAAAATCAAATTTCTCTTCCAGAATCAGGACTCTAAAGCTATTGAAGCCAAGGTAACAACCTATGTAGTGCGTGCAATATCCCCACAACACAGTCAATGTTTGTCAGAAGTGACCAACCTGAAAGTGAAAAGTCAAGATTATTTTTGTAATTATTGGTGCACTTGTAGTATAAGTCAATCAAATGGTATTGCATCCTTATTTTTCTTTCACAGGAGCTTGAGTTCTCCAACCTCTTTGCGGTGCTGCATTGTATTCACGCGTTTTTTGCTGCCAAAGTTGCTTGCCTAGATCCAGTGTTTGTGGAAAGCCAAGGAATGGCTACCAACACCGTGATTCCCTCGCTCACCACTATCTCCTGTAACTCTCAGACATCTCAGATTAAATACTCCACCTGACAGACTCTCCACACAACCCAACTATTTAGTCTATATAGTCCAGCACCAAGGATGACATGATATAGGAACTATTTAACTGGATGACTACCTGCTCTGGACAAACCAACCAATGTTGGGAATGGAGAACTTTTATCTTTCTATTGGACCTTGGATAAAATGTGAAACTGTACCTGGATTTTAAGATATTGTCAAGACATCTTAGTAGTCAACTCAATTCTGTACCACTGGCCACTGAGTGTTTGACATTTTTCGATCAATTTAGTCTTTTAGCATTCCCTGAAGCATTATTGTAATGTGTTGATGGACAAACACCACAAGAAACTCGTAGGGTATTTAGTTTGTTACTCACCTGAAAGTCTGGTGGACTAATTTACTATTTTGTAATGATGTTCTGTTATGTTTCTTGACTCGAGCCAATCAAAAAGAAATTAAGGCATTTGTTAGACCATACATTTATATTATTACTGATAATATAGCTGTCACTTTTATTGTCATTGTCATGATGCTAGCCTGCCCATCTCAACTAAAAACACACACATTTAAATCATCTATACACTCAAAACAGCAAAATTGTGAACGTTTCGTAATGAAGTAACTAATTTCACCTTTTAACTGCATTAGGTTCCCAGCGATAGACTACAGTGATATGTTTGTAAGCTTAGGTATAAAAGGTATAAAAGATAGTGACGAGAGTTGCTATTAGGATTCAGTGAAGAGCTTCCAAGAGGTGTTTTTAATCAAGGCATTCTGAGCAACATAATCCCTCACATAGGCCTACTCAACCTGGTCAGGGCCTGGATTACTGAACCCCGTTCCAAACGTTGAATAACTCATGATTAGATTTTATTAAGTGCAGCAGCCAAAACAGGTTTTAAAACAAATTGCTTGAACATGTCAATGGAATTTACTTGCCATGCAATTAACAAAGTAAAGGCACACCCCATGTTGTTTTTATTGTATTCTGCAAGTGTATGATGTAAATAAACAATGACATTCACATGAACTAAGGGGAACAATACATTTATGTTGATTAATGGTGGGATTACTTTAAGGGATTAGCACATTTGTTAATTTCATGTGCGCCACATAGAAAATTGCTTTCAGCCTCTTGTTTGCTTCATCACTGCCCTATACCAAGTTGAAAACAACAAAATAATAATATGGGAAATTTTGTAATATTTATTTTTTATATTTAGCTTGTAAATAGAGACGTATGATGAAAAGTTTGGCATGTCAGTGTGATGACAATAAGAAACAAATCGCAAGAACAAAAGAACACTGTTTTGTCTTTGCCCAAAGTGATTCTGGATGCTCCTTAAACTTTTACAGAACTCAAGCTTTTTTGAAATGCAAAGTCTGACGGGAAACACAGAATGAAAACACTTTGAGTCAATTAGTGCCATTAGCCATGATCTTAGCCTTTATTTCTAAAGTAGAATTCCAGGAAGAAGACCCTAGGTCAGAATACTCTGAAGCATAAGTTTTGATGGGTTAGGATGAGTGCTTCGGCACACACTAGCTGCCATCATTGTAAGGGGGAGCGCTGTGGAGTTTATGCAAAGGAGTTTGAGAGTGTCTGCTGTGCTTTGACGCTTTCTTTACATTCCCTTTGAGGATTAGCAAAATATTGATTCTGCAACTTTTATTGTTGGCACATTATACACCATTTTATAAATACATATGTAGTTTACTTAATAAATAAAATATTTTATATCATGGCAAATTGTTAAGAAACGTACTTTCATTTTCATTTTGGTCAAAGCCTCCTGTGTTAGTGAACTAGTGCTATAGATGGTGGATGCTTAGTAACGACACTCTTTAAATAAACCCTCAATGGAGTAGTTGTCCAAATAACTCACAGCACGAGAGACATGAGGTATGGAACCAACATCTAGGTAATGGCCTAGCTGTATTATGTCTGGTGCAGAATTGGTCAATTTTTGTTCCTCAAGACACAAATACCTCAACTGTACTGCTAAAGGTATAAAGGCCCTGAGGCACACTATTGCAGTAAAAAGCATTTAACCACAATGAAGGCTGAACATAATTGCTTCTTACATTCAATAGGGACCGTTTTCTGTCGATTCTGTCGAGCAGGACAATTATTTACCAATAATTTACTCAGTGAGCTATTTGGCATTCATCAAATATTTTAGGTAAGAATGTCAAGTTATATTGAGGTGCTCAGAACACTCAGAACAGTGCATGCCTATGTCAACCTGGATCCTTGGAGCTGTTTTATGTAAGAAATATTTGGTGTAATTCAACATCTTGAGGTTCAAAATAGATCAGCCACGCTCAAAAGCAGTGGAAGTGTAACTTATTATATTATTTATTATGGAAGTTATTAAAAAAATGAGAGTACTGACAGGATCAAGACCTTTATTTTTTGTGTTAATCATGTACAGAAGAAAACACATTTCCTTAATGAACTGCACAACAGACTAGAAAACCACCACCGCCCTGGTAGGGAAAAATAGAAGAATAGTTTTGGTTCTGTTCAAATTAATTGAATCCAAGACCATACCATTGGCTAAGATCTTAATTGCAGGAACAACTTCTTTCATTTTTCATTTTAAAAACCAGTTCTATCATGTGGTGCTAGAATTATTATTCTGATAGTGCCAAAAACATTGGTGCAAGGTATGACCTGAAATCCTAGGTTGATCTTTAGGTGCCCACTCTCTCAGCTGTTCAAGTCCACATTAACATTCAATTGAACCTAAACCATATCTGTTACATGGTTAGTCGCTGGTTATCCCCGGACCCTCCACAGGCATCAAACAATTCACAGTTTTTTTGCGTTATTTCTTGCTTTTACCTCAGCAAAACACTACTTTGTTGTCTGTTATAAAAACCGAAGACCATTGCAATCCCAAATATAGTGCACAACACCAGAACAGGATAGAAGCCTACAGTCTATCCATCAAACATACATTACTTGAGGATGGATCTACAGGCAAATCTCCCAGTTTCACTAAAATACAGTACAGCAAGAGGGTGCTACCACCTACAACAAACCCACCACAAATAATTGCATTTAAGAACTATCCTGGATCCCACTTGAATAGTAAATAAAACTAACAGGACACTAATTTAACAATAAATAACCAAGCTTTGGAAATATTAATTAGCTACGCATTTAAAGCAAGATGAAGGAATTTCAAAAAATGTCAACTGCTGTTGAACATAAACACAAATGTGACACCTATCAATTGCATGCAATTGTTTGGAATGTGAAAGCATACCATTAACACCACTTACAACAAAATTACTTATGCAATACAACAAACGCCCAGAGCTCCTAATATGAAGGGTTACATTGGCACGTTAAAGCCACCTATATCAGGGAAATAAACACAAATTGATCAGACCACAACTGACTTGTAAGTCTGCAACAGAAGCACATGAATCCTGCATTTTTCAGTTTTACACAATAAGGTGCTTTGTCGGACACTACCTCAGTCCCGATTACAAAAAGGCTTTTTAAATGACGGTCAATTGTCGCAATTTGAAAACGTAATACAATATATAATATAGTCTTCTCATTAGAGACAACAACATTGTCCACATTTCACAAAAATACAGAGGTCTGCTCAAAATAGTATTACATTTCATGTTTGATCACTTGGGACATCACTTCCAATGACCAACTCTGGAATATGGGTCCAAGACTCTTTCTTTAATAAATTGTATAGACTTAACTATAGTATTTCTCTAATAATTTCGATTTAAGTCCCTGATGCTTTGAATTGCTCACTGAAAAAATGCCTCAAGATGGGAGATAATATAAAGTCTTAGATTTTTTGAAATGATTAAATGCTTTAATGGATTGCCTTTAGAAAAATAGTCTAGTTTGTCAGATGCATTGTTAGCCTAACTGCTAGCATGATTATGCACTCTGATGCATGTCAGCAAAAAGGGAAAAGATGTCGAGTGGGTGAGCAGAAGGACCCTTCATATAAAGCTTCCTGACAATTACTTCAGAGCAAAGAAAGATAAAAGGCCTGCGAGCATCACCCTCCTCCAGAAATACTTTACACTGAATGAAAGATGCACTGCAGGGGGCATTCCAAACCAATTTCACTGGCATCTAGTTACCAGCCATGGAAATCATCTAATTTCAACAAAGCCACATGAGGAAATAGCAGTGTTAGATTAGTTTCATTAATGAAACATGAGATCACGCCTCACTCTGTATATTTCTCATTGGATTTGAAGTATTTAGGAGTCGCATGTCACTCAATAAAGAGGTGATGTAGCTCTACCTGCATTTCAGCCATTTCCTATGCTCTAACCTCTGTAAAATGTCAGTAAGACCTCATATTAAGTAATAGGAAGTAGAAAACCTTTCCACAATAGTCAACAAACACAGTAAGTATGCTATTTAAACAGCCCTCAATTTGTTATACATTTGTGGAATTTGTGTCCATTGTGTGATTAACGTTGAAACCTCAACTAGTTTCTGAAAAAAAAAAATCTTTACACATATGTCTTTCATACAAATTCAAAACCCAAAAATATTTTTGTAATAATCATCGCATTATCCAAGATCACTGTGTAGTCTCTCTCCATTGGAAGTTCACCACCAAGATGAAAACAGTGGCAATGAAGTTCTGAAAAAAGAAACACTAGGAAAGGTAAATTAGTATGCTATGCATCCAAGAAAAGTGTATATCAACTGTATCAGTCATTTCTCTCTGTAGTACACTAAATATGCCTTCAGTGACTCAGGCAAAGGCAAGGCCATGATTTTGTCTCTCAGCACATTGACATGCTTGAGGATTTCAATGTCGCCAATGTCTCTTTCCTCTTCCTCCACAACCTCCTTGTGCTCTTCGTCCATCTGCTCCTCCTCCTCGCTCTCCACAGTTTGGGGTATCAACTGGTTGCCCACAAACACGTAGGTGTTGATGCGTCGTCGTCTGCAGCGTCTGCGCTTGCGTTTCTGAGGTACCTTCTGGACCAGACCCCTGGACAAACTTTCCTCCTCCGTCAAGTTCCGCAGGGTGCGGCGGATGTGGATTCGAGCCAGATCCTGGAGGCTCCTGGCTGTCACGGCGGCTGAGGAAAGACACGAGTCGACACATAGAACTACATTTGCCATACTTCTTATTCTTTTTCAAAATGCAGTTGTCTTACAAGAAATATTTAAAACCTGTCAAGCAGGACATTCGAACAATAATTACTTTAAAAATAATGTCTTTATAACCCCAACAGGTGAGAGCAAAAAAAAAACTTGCCGCCATGGCAATAACCAGATTTATGCAACCCATTCTGGTAACGCCTCCTTTTTGGACAAAAATAATTGTTTGAGAGTGATTTCATCTTTAAAGGCAAAATAAGTTAGAGCGGTTCATTTTTTTGTGGGGTGAAAAGGGGGACTGGATAACTCACGTAGATTAACAGTGTCGGGTTTGTCTCCGTCCGCTCGGTTCTGCTGGACCAGAGGGGCAAACGACACAGCCAAGATGTTTTTACTCTCCCAGGAGGATTGGCCAGTCCTGGTTATCTGGGTCAGCTGGAAAAACAAGACAAAGTCATTCATATGAATTAAGCCCAGCAAACAGGGAAAAGCACAAAGAAAGTTGGCGCAACTGCTGGTCAATTTTGTTTGTTGATAATTCAGCTTTTTCTTTATCTTGAGCAGATTACATTACCCAAGACTGTGACCTAAAATATATGTAAAGCCATTGACCCTTCATTGTAAGATGCAGTACCACATGGCAGGCAGGAGTTTTGAGTTTAGAATGAAACGGCCAATACACTTTTGTTTTTGCTTGCGTGCAACAAGAGGCTACGCTTACAATCCAGAGCATCCGCCTATTCCGTGTGCTTTCTTGAGGGTCACACAATGTCAAACTTCTCCAAATTGTTTTATATATTTCAATTTCTTTAGACAGACTTTATAATAATTCATGAGTGTGCAGAGCTCAATAATGCATGTGACCCTTACGTAACGAGTCCTGCCGGCCGGGGTATTTCACAGCGGCCATCCCTGTGGGCCAGCATCATGAATATCAATGTTGTTGTGCTTTCGCTACATTATTCACACCCTGAGTTTATACCACTTACCTGATCTTCAACAGGCATCACTAAAATGCCCCCCACGTTGAGCAGCACTTTCATGTAGTTCTCGTCGTCTTTCTGCACCCCTGCCCCACAGTAGATGCGGTCATACTGGTGGCTGTCCGTGAAGATCTCGAGGCAATTTCCCACCACAAAGACCGGTTCACAGAACTCAAATCTGTCATGCAAATTTAAAGAGCGAAGGAACACTTTTTATATCCCGTTATCCCACTCTCGAGAAGAGGGTGCAAAATATATGCTTTCTGAAGCACATTTAAATGCATTATATTTGCCCTCGGAAAAGTATTCCAGTGACGGAACAAAACAACATGTTTCAGAAACTGGCAGGCAAATCTGCTACGAGTGTCTGACTACTTGCAATCCATGGACCGTTACACCTTCTCCAAGCTGTAACATTCGTGGCATTTTGATAAAGCATCCAACTCACTTATCAAAGCTGTCACTGGTCCTAATGAAATCGTCCAGCTTCTCCCTGGCGTACTCAACCACATCCGAGTGGAGCTCAACTCCGTGGTTCACCCCAAACGGGCCTGCGGAAAATGTAGTTTTGTTTACTCTCGCTTTGCTGAACCTACCGTACCAAAGCAACCTATCGTAGGCTCCAGAATATTCCATTTGGCGGGAGTCAAACATATTATTTTGTTTACCAAACTTTCAAATGCCTCCCGCACACACACATGCTCAGTGGCAGAGTGAAAAAGCTGATTACCTATAATAAGGCCCACCATGGTGCTCAGGTAGCCAGTGCCGCTTCCCAGGTTGAGGAAGGACAGGCCGGGCCTGAGCTTCAGGGCCTCCATCACCTCAGAGTAGATGCACGGTGCCGACAGGTGTATGTGGCCGTGCTTCCAGGCCAGGTCTTTGTAGGCGTTGTCCCGGAACCCGTCCAGGTAGTAGTCTCCCCTGTCGATGGCCCTGAAGGCCTGCTCCACCTTGTCGGTGCGGATGTACTGGGCCTCCTTCAGGTTGTCAATCAGGTCGTCATTGTCCTCCCCCGCGCTGACCGCTCCCCCCATGGTTGGGCGCGATGGTCGACTGAGAGAAACCGGACAGTTCCACGCGGGCTGCTGGGGGCTCCTAGAACGGCATGGGGACGGGTCGCCACAGGAAGGGGAGGGTGGAGCGGCGGGGCCGGTCAGGCCGCTTCAGAGCGGGATCATGGCTGAGGACCTGGGCCTAAGGAGCAGGTAGACAGACAGGGAACAGAGGCAGACGGTTAGGCCTGTAAAGCTGGCACAGGATATGGGCCTGCAAAGCCTCAACTGGAAAACCACGAGCGGCGTCTGTCTGGTATGCTTACTGGTGGTATTCCTAGACCCCATAGTTTGGATTAGGCTAGGTCCAGGGGATGGATGCACTGGAGACAACAATGCACTAGTGTCAATGGACGAGCCAATAAAAGAAATCCTTCCTGCTGTATGATAGCACAAACTGTTTTCTCAAAAGCCTACCCCGTCGAAAAGGATTTAATACATCACCTGAACTAAAAGCAATAGTAAGATGAATGAACAGGCAAAGATTATCCGTGAAACCTCGGCCACAGATGCAGCAGAGGGAAACAACTTTAGAAATTCTCCCTCTGCCCCCTCAGCATCTCCTCATCTGACTCAGCTCTGCGGTGACATTGTACGTGTGCCTGCAGCGGGATTTTTCCATGGGCTGGCCCAAAAACATTGATTAGCCCTCAGTCTATATACTACTGATTTTCAGTGCTCCCTGAAATTCACAGCATGTAAATCCTTTGGGTTTCTGACAAAGTGAAAGCCAGCGAGTGATGTATATATATATATATATATATATATATATATGGCAAATGGCTAATAGGCACTGCAGTGGCCTGTTACTTATAGAAATCTACATGAACTCACAATCCCATGCCTACTAGTTGTAGCTAAATAGGGGGACATGATGCACTGCTCTACCCCTGCCTATAAATAGTCTATTTACAATAACCAGGGTAGTTGGAATGAAGCAACATCCCATCCTAGGAATGAAAGGTAGGAAGACTGAAAGCCATCTGATCCTGCGACAAGAACGACCCGCTGAACCTTCCGGGGAACACAACATGTAAGAGATCCTGGGACAGCGCTACAACATGTCTATCGAAATTCTATCTGCCTTTGGAGTCCCAGGCAGATAGCCAAGATGTTGTTTGTTGGGTAAACTGTGACTGTTAATATTAGCCAATCACTAGAAAGTGTTTAGGGTCAACAAGCGTGTTCTCAGAGTTTGAAATACTTAGTAAAGCTGTTATTTATAGGAGGTTTGTCATCAATCCTGAACTAAGTTTACAAAGAAAACTTCACTATGGGTGACATTTTTGGAATAATTAACTGAAAATATCTTTTTAATTTTTATCACAATAGGAAGAAATAGCTTAAAGGTACACCTATCAATTTTGTTCTAATCACGTTTATCAATTCTATCTGCACAAGCAAAATTGTAATGACCGACAGAATGTGAAACCAACCAGATTTCCGCTGATCACATGCCACGGTTACCACAGGTCTAGGAGTTCTAGCCAATCACATTCTTAGACTTTATGGCTTCGTTTGGACTGCGTGCCGATGAAAAACAAAACAATAACAGCAGGAAATGGATCAAGAACTCTTTAAGTCTGCCAACAAACTGTCCTCGTGACAAATAAATAGTGCAATCTTGACAATTTACAACACATACGGGAAACAGTAAATTTATTTAACTGAATTAATATTAGATTATTAGTGAAAAACGGACAATAATGTCAGATGACAAAATAGGATCATTCTAGTTACAAGTAGTTTAACATTACATTCTCAACTCGTGTCTAACCCTGTGAATTCTGCAGCTACACCTAATCAAGATTAACAGTGTAGCCGAGACCAATAACACCTTATTTGTCAAGATAGAGATGACCGCAAACTAGACCCACATGTGCAGCTAAGTAATGATGTTGATACATACAAAGACCCAAAACCCGCAAAACAGTTTGCACTAGTAATTGAAACTCAGTTGTTAATGACATGGTTAGCAACTGAATTATATTTTGTGACAAAACTAGACAGCTCGCGGGCCTCGCCAAGTGCTGTTTGCTGCGCCACCATGAACCACAGATCAAAACAAATTAAGCTAACCTAGCGTTACCATAACATGCCTATTCTAAACTAATAATCTAAATTGATTATAACAAAAGCAACTATAGATGATAACATGACGACACTCACCACGACTTGAAAGCTAAGACGTTACGAGCGACGAACTCACTTAAATATTGATTGATGCACTTCGAGTGGGGATGCAGACGTTAGGTTGCTAACCAGCTAGCTAAATGAGCTAACTCTATTTCAGATAAGCCAGCTCAAAGAGCTGTGACTTCGAGTTAATGTGTGTCGAGCAGCAAGCGTTTGATGAAATAGCGACGTAATCCGACTACCCGTCGTTTCCTCAAGCAGGAAAAAAAAACAGATGAGAGGATGTAAACATAGGTCACGTGCTGATGAACGAACAGGGGGAACTAGGAAAATCTGTACCGCATCCCTTCCCTAATAACATTTTTAATTGTTGTGCTTGCGCTGTCTCTGGATCGTAGGATGTCTGTCAGTTTCCTGTGTTTGGAAGGGGAAAGGAGTTGTGAACCTGTCTAAATCTGTGGGAAGCGTCCCCCCTCTCACCCATATTGGATAAAACCTAACCCGGTGGCAATATAATATCTTCCTCCTGGTATAACCACGTATAGTCTGTAGATCAACCTAATTCAACCTTCCCTTTGGGCTGCTCTATAATTGGAATACACCTGGGTTGAAGCCAGCACCCCTCTGAGGATGGAAGATTAAGTGTCTCAAAAGCACATTCAAATAAGTAGTTTGACTTGTAGCAGGAATAAAACAGATATAACAGAAACAAATGAAACCAACAGACAAGATGTCAGGGAAGTCTTCAAGTCAGTACTGACTGTATCTGTTTTCAAATATTCAATTGATATCTTATATAATGCCCAATATGCGGTTACAAAATACACCATTATGGCCTGTTTTGACCAGTTTTACTGAGGGAATCGCTGCTGTACACTTTGTGTTTTTATATGTGAAACTTTTCTAATGGTTTTTCTCATCAGTACAGCTTAGCTAATCCAGGCTCCAAATGGACAGGAGGCAAGTCATCCGTGTCATGCTGTGGTTGTGGACTAGGTGACTCAAGGTCGCAGAGTACCACTGAGGACAAGTCTTGTCCTGAAAAAAACCTCCTAGCCAACACAGGGTGGTTCTCGTGTTTCTGTGTTTCTATTTACTTTATTTAAACACACAACCTAAATATAATGTGAGCATGTGACTGAGTAGTATGCAGTGTTGGGCGCATTACTTGGAAAGTGTACGAAGGTACTGATTACAAATTGAGTGTTTGTAATTAGATCTAATATTGTCTGTATGATTTCTTACCTGATAACCTCTTCTTTCTTCAAATGTTTTATGTTTTAGCTGATTTCAGATATAGATCTCAATAACTTGTATACTACTACTAAGACCGCTGAAGATGAATAAGATTACTCTTTGTGATTATTTTTGATCGACAATCAGCTAATTTGACAGGTTAAAATAGAGGCTATTGGTTAGTTGGACCTAATTTTGTTAAATAAAAAACAATTAAGATAAGTTAAGATATGCCAATTGACATATGTGCGCAGACAGAGGACATTTTTAATACATACATATAATTAAAGAAATTACATGAGTACAAAAATACAAAGGAGAATGTCAATCGGAGTATGCATATTAATAAGTACACCGGTTGAATACGTTCATTTCCTGTTGAATGCAGTTAGGATGGCATGGTTTTTCGGAGATTCCCTTGTATGTCTGCCTACTGCTGAGACGACTGGTCAACACTTTAGTTTCAGCAAGGGTCTCGGGTCTCTCAACACCTTTTTCCCCTGACATGCAGTCATTATAACGGTATCCACAGAACCTGTGATGTCTGAACTCTCAACACTAGGTGTCACTAACACATAAGGAACATTTTGATATGATTTGCGGTAAGTTATCTTTGTTTTTAAAAACTATTTTATTTAAGTTTTTACACGTTGTAACTTCTCCTATCCTTGTAATTTTCCACTTTGTTAGTTTAAATTTGACTTTATACTGGTAACATTGATTTTAGATGTAATAGTAAGCAAATGAAACAGAATGTACGATATTATGCATTAATTTGATTCGGTAAAATTGGATTGGCTTATGTACTTTTACTTCTTGTTAATTATAATGGCAATTCAAAATATTTGAATGAGCTTGAAAACCACAAAACCATTTCAAAAGTTTATTTCTACCATACACAAACTGTACAACACAGCGCATATGTGCTATTATGAAATAGTAAAAGTAAGTTTAAATGTACAAACTACTTTAACTGAAAAAGCATTACACTTTCATGAAAAATAAAAGAAAATACAGTACAATATCATCATACTAATATCGTTCCACAAAAAATCCATTTCACATTACAAAACATCAAATACTAACTGGGAAAGTAAATATTCACAAAACTTCCTGAGCAAACAATGTGTGGTATAGGAATTAATTAAAAAAATTAGAAATACACATGATCATTAAATTCCAAAGTTCCAACATTGGAGTGTTTAAAATGATTTAGATTTAGTTGAGCAGTTGGGTAAAAGGGTTTTTCTGGAAAAAAAAGAAAGAAAAAAAAGTACTTGATTTGGCGTTTGTGTTTTGCAAGCTACACCCTAAATGTCCCATATGATACTGTGGTTTTGTATACTGCAAAGATTTCAAACCCATCCAAAGCAAGGTACAAAAAAATAAGCTTTTTTAACAAATCCCAAAAGCAATATGAAGTACTGTAACACAATTTAAAAGTGCCATTGATTTAAACACGCACATTATTAAGACTTTGTTTCGTCTTTTTTTTTTTTTTTTTTTTTTGGATTATACCACTGGAAATTAAAGTTGGGGTGGGAAGT
>JAVQJS010101644.1:0-13620 GCA_036024795.1 Galaxias rostratus
AAAAAAAGAAGGCAGGGGTGTTACGGGACATGGCAGGTGAAATGAGGGAGTGGAAGGGAAAAAAGAGAGACAGGGGAAGCGAGCTGGAAGAGACACGAAGGGCGAGATAGAGAAAAGCAACAATAAGATAATTGTTGAGCGACGACGTGGAAAAAAACTAGGATGAAGGGAGAGGGAAAAAAACGGAGAGCGAAAATTGAAATTGGATGGACAAGGCAAGGGAGAATTGAAAGGGTGATGACGACAAGAGAAGGAGGGAACGGAGGAGTGAGAGCAACGTGGGAGGTGTAACGAGCAGGTATGAAAGCGATGAGTCACTGTATGATGACTCAGCATCTTTCTGTGCATCTAAACGGCATGTAATGAGATGAAGTTGCATTGAGGGCAGGTCTCTCTTGTTCTGCAAATGTAGTGGCAGGGGCTTTGTGAGGGCCGACCTACATACAGGAAGGAGGCGGCGAGGTGGAGGTCGAGTGGGAGTACAGGGTGAGAGAGTCAGGGAGGCAGAGACAGAGAAAAAAAGAGAGAGAGAGAGACAGAGAGAGAGAGAGAGAGAGATTTCAATAACAGTTTTTCAAGGATGTCAAATCAATGATCAGCTCCAAAACTCAGCTATGAAAAAATGCCAGTAAGTGACACACACACGCGCGCACACACACAGGATGTCTAGCCACGGTGAAACAGTCGACACTAAGAGGTCCAGGGCCGTAGTTCTTGCAGGACAGTGACAGTGCCGGCAGATTGATGCAGGCTGAGGAAGGAGGGGATGGAGGGATGCACCCCGAGGCCCTGAGCCGTGGCTGTGAGCCACTCTGCCTGGACTCACTCCACTCTGCAGGGGGGCAGGAGGATGGACGAGGAGGAGGGAGGTAGACGGACAGAACAGCCACCGGGAGAAAGAAAGGGAGCCAAAGGAAAGCGGAAAAGAGCAAGGGATAAAGAAGAAGGAGAAGAAGGAGGACTCTAGTGAGGGCAATGGGGAGGCATTAGGGGTTAGAGGCACTGTGATTAGAGTCCAGAGGAGGTGAAAAGTGGGGTGGGGTCAGAGGTCAGGTCCCATGCACCTGGGACAGTCCCATGTCCAGACCCTTCCCCTCAACGCCACTGGGAATTGTTTGGGATTGACCTTGTGTGAGCCGGTCCATCTCGAGCTCCAATGCCAGAAAAACTACAAAGCCCAGCTCTGGTGAAACGACGTCCCCCGACGGGTTTAAATTGCGCATTGATGTCAGCTTTGATAGCGTCCTAGCGTGCTCATCCAAATCTAAATCCCAAATTCTGCCGGGACCGCCGTACGATTTATTACAACGTTCCTTCGAGTCAAACTTAAAAAGAAGCTTAAAATTCCTGCTGCAGCCAAATATAGCGGGTTAACCTTTGCTGTCTGTCTGCCTCATGGAGGTGAAGTTTGCTGTAAGAAACGAGCCTGTAAGGTGTGGGCTCCTGTTCCCCCGTCCCCCCACCATGACTAACGAGACCCCTACACACACACCACTGTGTTTCTGGGTGTGCGTTATTAATGGGCAGACCTTGCGTGTCTCCTCTCTCCTCCGAGGCCCATCTGCACATGTTTACGGAGAACAGTTGCTATGTTTGTAGCGGAGTGTGTCTTATACACACACACACACACACGGATGTTGGCTCTCCATCCTTCCTCCCTGGTTCGAGTTTGGGAAGGACCCTTCGAGCCCCGAGCCTAGAGGACGTCCAGCTTGGCTGAGGTCTACAGCACTGGGCCTGGAAGGCTCCTGCTCTGAGGGCAGGCCAGGCCGGCCAGGGGGTAGGCGAGCGTGGCTGAAGGGTTAAGCCAGGGCTGCCAGGTTTATGAATAGGATTAAAGGAGCTTCCTTTAGAAGGTCAGAGGGCGGGTGGTTTGCTTTAGTGCAATTTATGTAATGATACATATCAGGCTCAGGATGTCAGGCAACATCTAATTGTCGATATTGTTAACATGCAATTTATTGTGTTTGTGTGTTGTAGGTGGCATTGCGGCACTGGTCACCACTCCTCTGGACGTAGCTAAGACAAGGATTATGCTGGCAAAGGTGAGGTCCTGTCTCTCTGACACACACACACACACACACACACACACACACACACACACACACAGACATACACACAGGCCAACACTACTTTCAGCTAGCCAGCCTCGACCCAAGATCAACACAGAGACAACACGGGGGGTTGGGGGGCAGAGACCCAGGTGACACACGCACACATACACACACACACACACACACACACACACACACACACACACACACACACCGCCTGCGCCATGGACAGTGTCGGGGCGGACGTGTTAAGTGTGTATGGTTAGCGTTAGACTGAGTGCTTCCCAGCAGTCAGAGGGAATTTCCATCCAAAGGCTGTTTGAACGGTGAAACAGGAGAAGAGTGTCGACGTTGTTGCTCTGCTGTCTGTCTTCCTCCTCCCTGTTTATCTCAGTCTTTTGTTTCTTTCTATCTCTCTCCCCCGACCCTGTCCGGTATTCCCTTCACACACACACACCCACACAAATAAACATACACAACCACCTTGAAGTAACAAAAAGCACACCCTGTTCAACTTTAGCGCACATTGCTATGATTGTGTCCTGGTACAGAGCCACACAACTCTGCTGTAGGACTCTGACACATACCTGCCCCCCCCCCCCCCCTCCCCTGCTCAGAGACAGACTGGCCTCCCTCAGTGTTCAGACACCGCTGAACACCATCCCTCTCTGACCATTGTGAACAAGTATCATAAGCGCCTCTCCTCGTTGACTTGCAGTGTGTTGATGAGGGGCTGGGCCTGGAACCTGTTACCAGTGGTCTTGCCCCAGTTGTTCCTGAACCGTAACGGAGGGGGAGGGGGGGGGGGGGGCACTGGTGAAAGACTAAACACGGTGTCTGTATGAGGGTGCCAGGAAACGGGGGAGGCCTTCCATCCATCATCACACCTCCACTGATTCACCACCTCAATTGTTCTTTTTTTGCTTTCTTCCGCTCTCTGCCCCCCCCCAACTCTTTCTCTCTGTTTTTGATCTGTTTCTTTCTCTCTCTCTCTCTCTCTCTCTCTCTCTCTCTCTCTCTCTCTCTCTCTCTCTCTCTCTCTCCATTGCAGGCGGGGACGGCCGCTGCGAGTGGAAACATCCCTCTGGTGCTGTACGATGTATGGAAGACCAGGGGGGTCACTGGGTGAGCTGTGTGTTTGTGTGTGTGTGTGTGTCTGAGTGCGCCGTCTACACAGTGGGGTTCAGAGGTCACCTCGATAGCTGAAAGACAAACGCGGCTCTCTCCTCCGGGGACGTTGTAAAAAGGGGCTGTGCCTCAGCAGCCTGTGAAGCCTCCGCTCCGTACTCCGGGGACGTTCACACCCGCCAAGGGAAATGAGTCACGGAGGGCTCGCTGTTGGTGTGCGGCCGTATTGATTAAGGCGTTAGGGAGGTCTACGCGCCGCGGGACAGGGTGGCGAGCGGCGTTGAGGAAGAGCACGTAAAGGTGTGGAGGGACTGCGTGAGTCATGGGGGGCGGGGGGCTTCTCCTGTGTTTGGCTGGGCCCGGCGGGACCCGTGGGAAACGGAGACAGGGGGGGTTTGGGACGCGACCCGTCTGTCACTGGGCCCTTTATCTGTAATTGTCTCTCTCTCTCTCTCTCTCTCTCTCTCTCTTTCTCTCTCTCTCTCTCTCTCTCACACAGAGAGAGAGAGAGAGTGGCAGTAATGGTTCTATTCTGTTCTGTGACTATTCATAGTCATTATGTTCATTAGATGCCTTAGGGTTTTTCTTTTAAACACACACGGTCGGCTGCCTGGTTGATACATACATCCTATAGTGTATTTATTTATGTACACAGGGTGGACTGACTTTGACTACTTTCACAGCCGTGCCCTTTTCAAGGCACAGAGTGAAGCGAGAAAAGAAACGAAGACCAAAAAGGAAACGTGTGAGACAGCAAATCACAGTGTGTTCTCCTCCGGCATGCGTCCCTGGCGAGCCCTGGCAGACGGTCCTCCACAGAGAGGCTGGGCTAACGCTGCGTCTGCCCCGTCAGACCGTGCCGCTGATGGCGGAGGGAGTCTCCTCGGGGTTTGGGGCCGCTCCCAAGTCGCTCCGGAGTCGTTGGTCGGCCGCCAAGGAAGAGGATGAGGAAGGTGTCTCGCCGGGCCACACGTCCCTGTGCGCGGTGAGGAGGCGATGAGCGTCCTTTGATCCAGCCCTTCCCGTACCGTAGAATCCTAGGACTTCTTCCATTCCGTTCTCTCTCTCTTCCTTTATCTCACGATTCCTCCGCCTCGCCTGATTACGTCCATAGGCCTCGTGGATTTGCACAGTCCAGAGAACAGGCACAATGAGAGGGGCTGCTACAGGAAGGGATGCCCCCTCTAAGTCCCTCTCTGCTTAGTCTTTCTTTCAGGGGTGGGGGCACGGAGGATTGAGGGGCAGGGTGGGGGCTGGACAGAGGTCTGAGAGGGGAGACTGGGGTCATGTTTCCACAGGGCAAAAAGACGGGCCACTTCCACCAGTGCATGCCTTGCTACAAATTGCCGGGACTTTAAACCTTTAATTATGGTAATAGGCCCAATTGCAGTGCAGTGACGGTCCAAAGTGCTTCCATGTGTCCCCGTGCCCCGCGGCCCCCCACCGGGGAGAGGTCAAAGGTCCGCCTGCTTTTTCCTGGTCGAGTCGGAAAGCCGTTGAGCCGCTCAAACCAATACCACCAAACCAGGAATCCAGGAGGAAGCAGTGGATTGTGGGACAGGGTGCTCTGTGACCTGAGACCTGTCGGCTGATTGTCACGTCATGCGCAACAGCACTTGAGTGGACCAATCGGAAGACCCATATCAGTGACATGAACACAGTGCAGGCTCTCTTCATTTCCTCAGAAACGTTGAGTTCCTACTGCTTTGTGATGTCTAAAACCAACTGTGGGGTTTTGATCAGCGCTCCCCGGTGCAGTGTGTGTTTCTTAACGCTCGCGATCCAACAGATGTTTAATTGGAAGAGGCTGTCTGCTATCCGTTTATCTATTCACACTGTAACAATCAGCACCAAGGAACACGGAGAGAGGCTAGCAGCCCCCCCCCCCCCCACCTCCTCCCGCCTCCACCGCCGGCTATTTTAAGGCGGCGCGGCCATGACGACGGCCTCCAGAGACTCGCGATTGGCCGACAACTAAAGAATGACGGGTTCGTGTGGCTGCTGGGGCCTATGATGTCACTGTGAGTCAGAGAGAGAGAGAGAGAGAGAGAGAGAGAGAGAGAGAGAGAGATAGGCCCTCCTCACACCCAATATCGTTCCCCGAGGCGGCCGGCACACAGGACAGGAAGTGACACGCCGGCCAGAGATAAGGCGAGCCAGAGCTCTTTGAGCCGTCCGAACTCCCCCGGCACACGTGTCTCTTTATTAGCTCCGACTGTGAGACTACAGACTTTTCCCACTGTCTTCACTTTCGTCCTAGGGGTTGGTCGTCATCGAAGCATGTCCTGAACACACACACACACACTCTCTCTCTCTCTCTCTCTCTCTCTCTCTCTCTCTCTCTCACATGCAGTGGTGGGATCTTACTCTCCTACAGCAATGATTCCGGATTCCATCCCCATTTTGTTTCCCTCGTTAAATAAAGGTCATCTTCCTACCACCTACAAGGCAAACATTATGTTGGATGAATAAAACTAGCTGTTGCTGTAATCATGGTTAGCTGGCTTAAAGTTTTTATTATAAACATACACACATTAATACGTACATATTGAGATCTTCCCTGAGTCCCGTTATGTTTTATTGGGTTGTTCTGTGAGCGACTAGGAAGTAGCAGCTGGCGGTGTGGAGCTTGTGTGTCACTTAGGGGGTGGGGGTGCTTACTGTGGAACAGGCTGACTGTCTCTCTCCAGCAGGATACCACACACCCAAACGTCTCCTGGCTGTCCTCAGACCAGCTTATAGGAACACACACTCAAACAAACGCAAAACCCACTCATAGGTCACTTTCTATCTATCTATCTGTCTTTCTTTCTTTCTTTCTCTCTCTCTCTCTCACTCTTTCTCATCTCTCTCATTTGAGGGCTGAGTCATTTATTCACTCAGTATGGCACTCGTTGTCTCTCTCTCTTTCTCTCTCTCTCACACACACAGAACAAAACCCCTATCCCTCTCTCTTTTTCCAGAGCACCGACACAAACCCACTGAAAGTCGGAGGGGTGTGAATGGTTGGGATGACTGCGAGATCCCTCGCATGCTTGGCACCTTGTACATGTTTGCAGTTGACACAATTTCTGTATTAGTGGTCTGAACATTTGTGACCTGGTTTCTAAATGAAGAGACTATAAAACAGGACTATTACCCCCCCTCCCCTTCCCCTTCCCTCCCTGCTTCATAGGTGCCGCTGCCGTTTGGTGTGTGGGACAGACCAGGAGTGGTGTTCAATACACACACACACACACACACACACACTCTATTGCAGCTTGGACTGGGCCAGGACAGATGCGCGGGGGCGTGCTGGCAGACACTGAGGCCTCGGTACACCAGAAAGCAGTCGGGTCAGACTGGGCCAAAATGTTTGTCCAGCAGGGGCTGATGGAGGGACTGTGTGTTCTAGTGACAAGGAAACAGAGGAGAAAAAGAAGAGGGCCAAAATGGTGGGGTCTGTGGCTGCTCAGTGTGCCGAGGCTAGACTGAGAGGGAGGGAGGAGTATGGAGGGCAGAGAGACCTTTGTGGATATCATCTGTTCATCAGTCATGGAGCGAGAGAGAAAGAGAGAGAGATCCAGGGAGGTCCTCCTGGGGTAGCTAGAACCCTAATCCCCAAAACAGCTGTAGGGAGTGGACCAGGCGGGCTGGGAAGTAGGGGGTGGGACTGGAGACCCTGGCTCATGCATGGCCTGTCTTCTGACCCCCGGAAAGGTCAACAACAGGCTCACAAGGCACCGGTCACTTAAAAGGCCCCTCGGTGGGTCTATAAGAAGATCAATGCTTAGCTTGCTTTGTGTAATGCACATTGGTGTGTGTGTGTGTGTGTGTGAAATGTGTTATACAAATGCATCAGATTAGATGCGAGCCTCCACCAGGTATCCTACAGTATAATGCTCTATACACAAGTCTCCTAAACCTCTTATAAGCATTCTTTGTAAGATAGTATCTTTAACCTCTACCAGGGACTGTACAGTGTTGTCTCTATAGGGCAGTCTCTTTAACCTCTACTGGGGACTGTTCAGTGTTGTCTCAATAGGACAGTCTCTTTGACCTCTACCAGAGACTGTACAGTGTTGTCTCAATAGGACAGTCTCTTAAACCTCTACTGGGGACTGTACAATGTTATCTAAATAGGACAGTCTCTTTGACCTTTACCAGAGACTGTACAGTGTTGTCTCAATAGAACAGTCTCTTTGACCTCTAACAGGATCATTTTTCTGATTAGCCCTGTGAACACTGATCAGTTAACATTCAAGTGTTGTCTCTCCAGTCTGTTTGCAGGCAGCGTACCGAGGGTGACCTTCATCAGTGTCGGCGGGTTCATCTTCCTCGGCGCGTACGAGAAGGTCCGGAACACCCTGCTGTGAGCAGCCCCATTTCCCTCACACCTAGCCTGGGGAAGAGGAGAGGAGAGGAGCCCCTGAGAGCCATAGGCCTGGAGGAAAGGAAGGGGTGTAGTCCTGCACTGTCCTAGCCTGAACCGGCCCCTCCTCACCGGGGCTCTCTAAGACCTCGGACACCTGGTGTCAGAGAGAGAGTGAGGGGAGGGAGACATTGCTCCACCGGCCCCGCCCCCCGTATCGCATTACCCAGAGGTCTGCATTCCTGTTCATCAGTGCGCTGCGGACTGAGTTTAACTGTCCGGATTCCAGTTATTTAACAACGCAAATGGTTTTCCGAATGAAATCCACACGGCCTCCAACGAGACAGCGGAGAGGCTCATATGTACAGGGCCCGTGTGTGTGTTTAAGTGTGTGTGTGTGTGTGTGTGTCTCACAGAATTAAAGACTGTTCTTTTATTAACCGTTTGCAATGTGTGGTGAGCGTTTTGAGGGGACATCGGTCGTTCATCTAGAACAAAAACAGAAAAACAACACTGACTAGTTTCTTTCCATTTGGTCCAAATAATGACCCCCTCCAGTTAGCTAGCGCTGCCTAGTGATTGATGGTGCTCTGTGCGGTGTGTCCTTGGGCCTCTCAGTCTGTCAGGGTGAGGGGGAGACGGATGGGCCCACAGATGGAGTAGCTCTCCACACAGAGCCTGTTACTAAGCCGTGGGACAACAATGCCCGTCGCCGGACTGGTCCCGCAGAAGGCCACGAGCCTGTCCTTCAAACCTCGCTCGACAGGCATCCATCTGGATTCCACATTCTGTTCCGGGCCCTGACAAGCGCTCTAACTCGGCCCCCGAAAGGAGCAGACCAACGCACTGCCCTCGCAGAAGGAGAAAAATAACGGGTCGACTCTGGAGCTTACAGATGAGTCTGTTCAGGAGATTAGCGTCGTGCCTTTTGGGTTCATTACAGAACCACGGAGATTCTTTAAAGATCAAGGTCTTTGGGTTCTGTGCACACCGCCCCATGGGACTTGAATGCAGGATGCGTAGTCAGCTGCCCGGGGTAGCAGCATACATCTGTCGATAAGCGCATTCTGACACAATGACACACACCACGTACAATTAACAAAAAGTCATTTTATTAGACACTTCAATGCCACGTTAGACACTGCAATATTTTTAGCTTTCACAAATGGTGCAATGGCATCAGACCGACTGTTTCAATAAATTACTCTGCACAGAGCGTGAACTCTGTTTCACACTCCCGTCCATTCTACCTGGATACACTGTGTGGTGGGCTGGGGCACTTTCTAATGCCAACATCTACTGGGTTGTTTGTACAGACTCACTGTATCTAACTGGTCGTAATAAGGCCACAACAGTTACAATCAACATATATGATTGATATCGAAAGGCAGGACCCATTCATTCATTTCCATTGTCGCTGTCTCCAGCCCTCTATCTACCCAGTGTATCCAGGTACAGAGACAATCAGGGCATTTCACTGGGTTTTCCAAAAGGTGTTTGGTTAAAGTACATTTCACAAGGCCTCTCCGACAGGAAATAGTTCACAGAATTGTACCGACAAAGGTTTCCTCGACCGCGCAGTAGAAAAGTAAAAGATGAAACGTTGGTTATCACAGTAACGACACTCTATGGTGTAGGTGGCAGTGGTTTAACACAGGCCTAGCTGGCTAGCCACTGCCTGCGTGAACACACACACACGGGTCTGACAGCAGAAGGACACAGGGCACCTGAACCTTAAAGAGGCACAGTGGCGGAGAGGTAACCGGCGCCAGGGCTGGACCACGGCTCCGACCCACGACGTCTTTCCAGCCACGCTTGCAGTTCTCCTCGGGTACCACTAGAGGCATCGTCTCACACACACACACTCTAAGTTCTTTGACCCGATGTGCTACCTTTTCTACGTCAGTGGGTGTGTGGCCTGCTGATGGTTTTATTTAGGTTGTCCTCCGTATCAATAACGCCAGGCTGTTCAGAGTGGTGATATGCACAGTTAAAAAAAGGCGATGCCTCGGGAACGCTGGTTGGTTGTCCTGGTGTACCCGCCCCCTCTCTGCTGGCTAACCCGCAGCGTTGACGGAGGTGAGAGAGCCCCGAGGCCAAACACCGCTGGCGTTGTCCGCTTTTCAGTAGAGGTTCTCTGTGCATTACACCTCACTCACCTCACTAAAATCTGTGTGTGGGGGGGGTTCAGAAGTTGCTGGAGGAGGAAAGAGGAAAAGTGCTTTAAACTCCCCACCATGGTGTCTGGCTGACCATTCAACGTACCAAAAAAAAAACAACTAAAGGTCTTCCTTCATAGAATACCAACAGAGTGTGAGCTTTGCTTTCCAAAGGCCATGACTGGCAGAGTTTGTTACCAAAAAAAAAAAACATTCAAGTGCAATAAAGTGTTTCCATGGTTACAATGATAAAGAGTGTACCGGTGCTGTTCACGAAAACAAATCTCTTGATATATGTACCTGGATTCTGGTTCTAGGGGTTTCTTTGATCATGCAATAAGGCACCACAGTTTGAGCTGGTCAAAGCTGAAAAAGGCTTGTTTCTCGAAATAAGACAACAACAAAAATATCACTCCTTTCTTGCCATGCACATAATAAATTCAAATACTCTTTTGTAAAAGTTATAGCATATACTCTTATGTACAATCCAATGGTATATTTCTCTGTTTCCTCACACGCATACTGCACAATAATATTCCCTACATTTGCATGCTTCAAATGCGAGTCACATTTTTTTGGAGCTAGGATTTCGATAGGTCACCACCTCCCAGGGGAAGGATTTAAGTATGTACAGCGCAAACGCTCAGATGGGACGCCGCCCACACAAGCTCCGCCCTCGGTTTGAGGTAGCAGTTCAGTTTTTTTCCCAGTGCAAAAAAAAAAAGAAAGGAAAAAAATTCATAGAAAACCCGAAAGAAAGCGCTCAGCTACGGTGAGTCCGTGTTTCGGGAAGGGGGTTCCTGCTAGTCGCTGGCTCTCCTGAGGGGGGCGCTCTCATTCTGAGCCGACCTGGGAGTGTGTCCGTTGGACAGGAGAGTCTGCTTGAGCTGGAGCTCACGGTCAGTGTCCCGGCCGTGGCCCGGGGCGGGGGCCAGCTTCACCGGCTGGTGGAAGCCCTCCTCCTGGGGCGGGGGCTCCGACGACGGGCTGGGTCCCGGTCTGCTCGCCGGCCAGCCTGGGGGGGAGACAACAAAACACGGGGGGTAGCAGAGACATCCGTCCACGGCACACATGGCTTTGGGCTAGCGGGCGGAGGAATGCTCGCATGGCGCTACGCTGACACTCGGGGAGGTGAGAAACGCTGGTCCTAAGGCGCTTCCCGGTGGGATCGCTTGGCTGCCAAAAAAAGGGAGGCGGATCTCGGGAACACGCCCAAGCTTGCTATGCCGGGAGTCTGGCAGCCAAGGGGTCTAACTCTGCATTTCATTCCACACTGAAAGGGGAGAGTCCTCAGGGAACTTGGGGCCTGCGACTAACAAGATGTACACCTGAGAAGTTTGCCCTAAAGACCCTAAAACATTTTTTTCTCTTTCCCCCCCTCATATGAATCAATCTGAGTGAACGACTCCATACAACTAGGTGGCTTCTATCAAGGGACCCCAGCTCCGCGTTGAAACCGTTTCGACCCATCTCCCCCCTCTCCCCAGTCACTCTACCTGCTCTGTCGTGGAGGTGGTGGTGGTGCTGGTGTTGCCGTAGCGACGTGCCGGTGTCCTGGTTGCCGGGGTAAGCCGGCGGGTGGGCGTCCCTGTGGAGGCAGCCGGGCTGGGTCCGGTAGGAGCCGTGGTAGTCTGAGGGCGGCCTCTCCTCCAGCTCCCCTGGCCCCACGCCCTGCGAGAGGTAGTCCAGGTCCTTGGAGTAGCTGCCGCCGTTCCCCATGCAGTCGGTGCACACCATGGTGCCCTCAAAACCTGCAGGGAGGGGGTGACATGCCAGCAAGGCAGCCTTAGACAACATGACTCAATCCCCACAAGACGGACTACAACGAGACACCATACGGTATGAGACACCATACGGTATGAGACAGCATACGGTGTCAGACAGAATAGACCCCGAGTCAGACACAGTAGAGGAGGTCGCCTACCTGATGTGTGGATGTGTCCGTTGAGCTGAGGGGGGGCGCTGGCCTCCACACGGATGCACATGTCCTGCCTGTCGGACAGCGTCCCCTGGGAGGACAAGTAGCTGGGCACGTCGGGGGGGACTATGGTCTCATCTGGGGAGAGGAGGGGGAACCAGGATTTAGAAGAAACGTTGTTCTAACAAAAGCACAGCATGTCGATATGTGGGTACACAGTTCCACTGACTGTGTTGACTAATTGAACAGTTCGGACTGGAACTGCGTCCTGGCTGCCACGGCGACGTCTAGCGCTCCTTCGCGTCCCTCACCCGTGTTGGTGACGCTGCACTCCTCACTCTTCTTCCGCGTCTGGTAGATGATGCACACCCACACCAGCGAGGTGACCACGATGCTGGTCACCACGGCGATGACGATGATCCCCACGGTGACGGTGCTGGGCCCCGCGGGCGGCGGGCCCCCGGGCGGGTGGGGCGGGCCCTGCCCGCGCTCCGCCACCGTCAGCTGGCTGTGGGCGCGCTCCGTGCCCAGCGGGTTGGACATGGTGCAGGTGTAGCGGCCGGCGTCCTCCAGGGCGGCGCTGCTGATCACCATCAGCCGGTTGCCCGGGGTGAAGTGGAGGCGGTCGGACGGCCGCAAGGGCTGGTCGTCGCGGAGCCAGGTGATGCGGGGCGGCGGGCTCCCCAAGGCCTTGCACTGGAGGGCCACCGTGTCCCCCACCGCCACGCGACGGTCCCCCAGCTCCTGGGCCAGGTGGGGCGTCTCTGCAGGGGGCGGGAGGTCAAAGGTTAGGACGTGATTCAGAAAACCCATCTCTTAATGTAAACACCTGATGTATGCTAGATTCAAATTATTATGGAGTTATCTTTTGAGGTTTTAATGAATATGCGGACTGTCCAAAGTTCCAGTGAAGTCTCCAAAGAAACAGACCTCTCTCTATCTGTGGGTTTGGTTAAGGTTTTCTGGGCTTTTGTTTAAAACCGACATTGCCACACTTTCCCCAGTAGCTGGTGAACGACGTCCATTTAACCATCTGAGTGTGTGTGTGTGTGTGTGTTTGTCTGAAGTGTCTGTCCTCTTAGAGAGAACACTTCCCAAACCCAGCAGGAAGCCCACTGATAAAGATATCTCACTTCACCCAGCGTTCCCCTCTGTCTCCCTTCAGTCCGCCCTCCTCCTCACAACACCTCGTTCAACACGACAACGTTCACCCCCCCCCCCACCCACCCCGTAACTCTTTAGCCTTACCGCCGTCCCCACCACCCCCCTCTTCCTCCTCTCCTACCCAGACAGAAGCCCACAGCTCAGCCTCTCTACAATCCCAACGGCCACATGCTCCTCTTCCACATGGTGCGGCCGGAACGAACAATGGAGGGCTCCATTGGCCCTCGCCCATCTGAGGCCACTGGGCTTTACGCCAGCGCATCACCGGGGACCGAACCGGACCAGGGCCACCGGCTCCTTCTGCTGAGAGGCACTGAGGCCCGCCATACAGCCAGCGGAACAAACAGCTCTCTGTGAGTCCCTCCTCATGCCCTCTGACCCCAGCCCTGACCCCCGGGGACCTTTGAACTGTAGCAAGGCCACAGCTGCGCAAGGAAAACAAAAATATAAAGCGTTTCATTCTGCAGCCCCCGGGGGGGCTGGAGAACTCCCTGCCGGGTCGGAGCTATTTTACTAGGGCTCATTTCTGGATGTGGGAGAAAAATGGGCGTTGTGTTGAGGGGAACTTTGTGACTGGGACTGACAGGAGGCGACAACGCGAGTATGACCTCCGATTAACCTGAAGAATACAAGCACCTTTAGGGATAAAAGGGGTTTGGAATACTCATGGACCTTATTATTCAGCAATAAGAGTGTGTGTGCGGGTCAAAGCTCGTTGTGTATGCATGTGTATATACGTGTGTGTATGTCAGAGTGTATATCCATGTGTGTGTGTGTGGGGGGGGGGGGGGGGGGGGGGGGACAAAACACAGTGCGGGGTGAGGATTTGGGTGTGTGTTTTTGTTT
>JAVQJS010101683.1:0-18665 GCA_036024795.1 Galaxias rostratus
CCAAGTTACTTAGGAAGATCAATGCTCCTTTCATTAAGTAATTTAAATCCTGAAACCAAGTTACTTAGGAAGATTAATACTAATCTCATTAAGTGATTTAAACCCCAAAGCCAAGTTACTAAGGAAGATTACTGCTAATTTAATTAAGCAATTTAAACCCCAAAATCAAGTTTCTTAAGAATAGGTTCCTCCTTTCTTTAAGAAATTAAACCCCCTAAACAAAGTTACTTAGGAAAATGTATACTCCTTTCTTTAAGTCTTTTCAACCCCCAAAACCAAGTCACTTAGGAGGATATTTACTCTTTCACTCATTAGGTCTCCCCACCCCACCCCCGTGTGGCTCCGTCCCTGGCTGGGCCCCCTCACCATGTCCCGATGTTCCAGATTGGCATGGTTCTCCAGCAGCTCCGCCACCACCTCCACGTGCCCCTCCTTGGCTGCCGCGATCAGCGCCGTCCAGCAGTCCTACGGGTGCCAGAACCACAGCAGAACGCGCCGCCCGTTACACCTCAAACGCCGATATAAAAAAAAAGCCGGCGTCCGTGGACGACCACCACCTATTGGGGAGAATCGAGACCGACCCCCCCCCCCCGCCAGGTGCTGTACCTACCAGCTGGTCGTACCAGGTGCTCATGACTGCAGGGTGCCCGTGGCAGTGAGAGGTGTCAGACAGGGAGAGACGGTAGGGCTGTGGCGTCTCACTCCCTCCCAGGGTACAGAGAATCACACCGTGTGCCGTCCCCACTGTGAGGGGTGTAATGACTGGTTGGGCAAAGTGTGGGTGCTGAGGCGTAGAAGACTAGGTGGCGTGCACGTGTGTGTGTGTCTGTGTGTGTGTGTGTGTGTGTGTGTGTGTGTGTGTGTGTGTGTGTGTGTGTGTGTGTGTGGAGAGAGGTTAAAAATGCCAGATGGGTTACTGGGTTAAAAACCCCGTCATTAAGTCTAACCGGTGAGGGAAAACCCGCCCTAAAGCTGTCATTATGGGATGCATATCCAGCCACAACCCACTCATGAGATCAGCACCCTGGAGCCTCAGCGACACTTTCTGCAATGTGGCTAGCTAAGCGCCCAATTTCGCTGATGCAATCTTTGTTTTACTTCCAGATTGTTTCTGAATTTTTGTTGTATCTAAAAACAACAGTGTTTGTGCACAGTGGGTAGTCAGACTCGAATGCCAAAACCAACAGTTGCTACTGTGCAAGGCACTGTAGGCATGTGCTTGAGAGTGTGCGTGTGTGCATGTGTGTGTGTGAGTGTGTGTGTGTGTGTGTGTGTGTGTGTGTGTGCAGGCGTCTTATGAGAAAGTGTATTTACCACGTCATCCAGGTTGACATTGGCTCCTCTCCTGATAAACTCCTGGACAATTTCCAGATTGCCCTGCTCAGACGCCACCATCAGGGGAGTCTGGCCGTTCTGGAGAGGCACAGAGTGACAGAGACAACCAGGCACCTGTCACTTTGGTGTGACAACACAAGCAAGCACGAATTCTACTCCCGGCGCCTGAGTGTCAAAGCTATCGACTAGAACACATAATTGACTAGTGTGTGCCAACATTTGAGAGTGTCTGAAGCTTCACTGAAAGGAGACCTTTCCGCTGTTCTTGTACCCACCCACCCTCCCTCCGCGCCGCTCAGGGCCTGCCATTCACACGTGCTCCCTGACCGTGTGCCACCACTCACATCACTCCTGCTGTCCACCTCTCTGAACTTGTCCAGGTGGGCTTTGATGGCGGGCAGGTTCTCCTCCTCCACGTAGCTGAATAAGCTCTGGATGGCAAGCGTGGTCATCTTCAGTGACGAGGTGGTGTCCATGGCGACGCAGGCTGGCTAGGGGCCGCAGCACCTACCCACACAGAGAACAGAGGACATCTAGCGTTGTTAAGGGACAACAATGTAAGATTTTGAATATTTATTTGTATGGCATTGTCTTATTACCCAGCGGAATTGTACCAACAACATGAAAAAGTCAAATATGTGCCTTGTACACGTTCTCTAGTTTTTACAAGCTGCTCTGAATCACAGCCATTTGCGACATAAAAAGAAAACAGTTCATGTAATTGACCGATCACAGACTCAGGCCTGCGTAAGTGGGGTGGAACTATTCCGGCAGCAACCGGCAAAGAGTAGAATGTAACTATCCTTAGCCAATAACATAACCCGGCTGATGAATGTTAATGGGCGTGAACTCGCGTTCACAATTGAAAACGGCATGTGAGCTGGAAGGGCTGAAAAGAGGAACTCTAGAATTATTCATATAAAATATATCTATCTATCTATATATATGTATGTACATTGTACACCATCGTCATGGTGATCCTAAGGTCCCAAGAAACTTAAGTAAAACATGACAAAGAAAACCAAGCAACGGACTATGGAAATAATGGGAACGGCAATTTATTCAAAGAACAGAACCTTTTTAAGGAATAACATATTTGTTTTTTTCCAGTAATGGGGATTAGCTGCTCATCAATGTCAAACAGGAGTTTCATGTCTTTGTCCTATACTAATCATTTAGATAGAGATCAGCCTGTCCAATCACTGACTAGGACGAGTGGGCATGAAGAAGTCAAGCATTCTTGGCCATTATAATGAGATCGGCATGTCATTACATTGTTGGCTTAAAAGAAAGTCAGTGCAAGCTGCAGATCTATCAAATAGACTGCAAGGGAAGCTGATTCTATCATTTTTAGACTGACGGTAGTACTAATTGGTGTGCTTTATGGCAGCCCAAGACGGCCAATTTGGTCAGAGAAGTTTCAATCTCAGTAACTGTCATTTAGAGCTAGGCCAGAGGAGATGGGTCTGGCTACCTAAACAAGGTACAAGCAGAAAAAAAGTACAAAGTATAGCACAAAAATGAAATAAATAGCCCAAGATAGCCTAACAATTGGCCGTAACTAGCCTAGTAGGTCACGTTACAATTTCAGTTATCTTGATTTACTGTACCTTACTATTTGTAATTGTGTTCAGGCCATTTCAGCTTTATTAAGTTAATTACAATCATATGACCCCAACATTAGTGTTCATATAAAGGGCTTTATAAATGTCTGTCCGGAACGTGATTAATCAAATCCTGTTCTCTCACAACACGGGGTAACTTTTAGGCTAGCTATATTCACGCAGTAAAACAAGGTGTTAAAAACAAAGGAGCGACATGGTATGGGGCTGAGAGCCCTAGGAGGACAGACAACCAGAGGAGACTGGAGAGCTCATTAATGATTCATCTGCTGCTTTCTCACATAATTGGACTGGTGGCCGCACAATTGGCAAAACATGTCATGGAGAGGGAAAAAAAACCAGACCATTACTAATATACCTCTTAATTGAAATATAGAGAGGAACGACAAAGTGCTTCACCCGTAAAGCATCATGTCCTGCTGTCTGCGGACAATCTGATAGCAAGCCAATCCTTACAAACTCCGCAAAAGATAGATATTCTTTGTTTACATTTGGGACTGTATGATCCTATTGGCACGCCCTCCTGTCTCAACATATTCGCAACACTCTCAACAGATTGTGGACCATAAATAAACCAGGCCCCAATACATACATAAAAATGTCACTATAATAACAACTGATTAGATAGGGATTCAAACATAATGGTACACAGCCTTTTCTCTCACACATCCCAATCAGAAGATGAAGCCATCAAGCAGTCACAGTAGCAAAAAAAAAAAAAAAAAAAAAATAAATACAAAAAAACCTAAGGCCAAGTAGACTTTTTTACCCACCTTTATTAGTGGAAATTATTTCCCAAATTGTGGCAGGAAAATACTGTGAAATGTAAAATGTCTCTTCTCCAACTACTTTTGAGCAAAGCCCCTGTCTCTCACGCAAACCGAGTATGATGCAGCAACAAGCAACGGTGGGCTTGACATCCCCCCAGCTAAAGCTGAATAATAGATAAGGGGGCTGAGTAACGCCCATCCCCAAACAAAAGGGCACGCGACCAGATCATTCATAACATACTGCTCAGATGGGACGTTGACGTGGAGGAGCACAGACAGTCCGCTGGGTTTATACATCGATGGGCAGGATGTGGTCAATCATTTGGCATGGTTCCCCAATAATTATCAGTCAAATATCACTGGCCCACGAGTCAGAAGTATTTCATACTCACTTCGTAAGTTAATGGTGTATGTGGAGCCTGGGGCTTTTTGGAAAACAAGTAATATTGCAGTATTCTTTATGTAAAATGTAAATGTTTTGCTGACAGCGACATCAATAACTGTTTCAATCGCAATGAATTACGATATAAATGGGGTCAATCCATAAAATTATTTGCAACAAACTTTAGGTAATGCTGTCTCGTTGAAGGGGCAACATCATAAAATGATCTCTAAATATAACCTGTCATGAGATTCATGAACTCCTGAGGAACGCTTCCTAGGATTTGGAAGCGCATACATTTTAGTGCAACCAGTAACGGACTTGTTGTGAATCAACGGCGTTTCCATGAATATGTTCATAATATAAAGCTGCAGAGTTGCAATAGAAAGTTTTCATAAACAAGTCTGGGTATAACAGCAGTATCGGTGTGTAAATTACATTTCCTTCTCCAACAGGTGGGTAAGAGACTTCATCATGTAACTTAAGTTAATAAATATGTATCAACCCAATTTGTGTTAAAGCTTGTTACAAAGGATCGTTATTTTTTTATTTCTTTTTTAAAAAGCTTGGTTTGACAAAAAATATGCAGAATATGCCGGCCCTGGATGTCAGCCTGTCCCTTGCGCAAGTTTAAGCTACCAACGTTAGCCAAGTAGCGAGCTAACGATGTTAGCGTGCTTGCGACATAATTCGTTTGATTATAGTTTCGCTACCTTGGAAGAGAAGAAGCTGGAAGTTGTCGTATCTATAGTCCTCTTAGCAGGCTGTCGATATTCAATTGTTGGGCCTTTTTAAGTCATCTTGTTTTTTGTAACGAGTTACTAGTCTCATTTAGCCACCTAGCGGATTTATGTGTTGTTCACACTCTAGGACTACAACTACCTAGTACTCAGAGAACGGGTGTGTTCTGGCTTGGTTGGGTACAGTGACTCAGGAGAGGGCGTGGTTTGGGGTGAACAGAGTTGACATGTTTTTATTCAGGGGAAATTTGAGGTGGAAATTATTTGTATTCAGATGTTGTTTTTATCAGCAATTACAGTTCCAGTAAACTATGACTGATATTTTGGGAGCTATACCTTCACTATTGAGATAATTAAAATCTGGTAACAATGTAAAACAAAATTGAGAGAGCAACCACCTGTTTTCAAATATCTGTATTAGTGTTTAAAAAATAATTTCTCTTTTATTGACCACATAAATCAGATTTTCAAAGAACTGTTATACAAATCTTTCGTTAAGTTTCCTCTGACCCCCAAAAAATAACCATTATGTTTCTCACACACACACATACATACATACACACGCGCGCCACTCATGATTTGGCACTTTGGACGTATGGAGCTATTTGCATCGATCTGCTGGTTTGGGTGGCCATGCAGTGCAATAATCGCTGTGGTTGGTAAAATAACACCCTCTTCCCATGGGCCACAAAATGGCATTGGCTACAAATAGTGTACTTTGAGACCACATAAACATCTACGAAACACACAAATACAGACACATAGGACAAGATTATGCACATGTTAGGGGGAAAAGAGAACACGAAAAGCCGATACTTCCCACTGATTGGTGGTGGTTTTTGTTGTTGTTGTTGTTGTTGTTCCACTGTCACACACACATCCCCTAAACAAATTGATGGATGTCTCTATAGTTGTGACACTTGTGCTTAAATCCGACAAAACTCTTCACACAACTAACTGAATAAGTAATCTGTTATGGATAAAAGACGAGGCCTTAAATGTGATGTTTCAGAGCTGCCCTTTTTTTTACACCACAATTCTACATTTGCAACTTGTGTGTAAAACCAATCCAATCAATGTCTGTTCAACTTAGGCCTATCTTAAAATGCTGTTAAGTCAGTTAAACAGTTGTCTGAAAGGCTTAAATCTTCAAAGCACAAAACAAGACAAGGAACTAGTGGCTTATGCATTTATACATCGGCAGCCCAAGGATGTCCCTTGTTCCGTAAGGAGTCCCACAAAGAAGCACATGGGGGTCAAGCCTTCAAATGTTGCACATAATTATGTCGCATACTAAAAGCAACTTTATACAATCAGGTTTCCCCAAAGTGAAATGTGTATTGGCCAAACTGCTCATCTTCGAGACTAGGAAAGTACTGTGTAATTGGCAATGCACGGTGATAGATTCGTCCTGATACACTTGATATTGAGCACTGACCATTGATAAAGGCTCCAACTTAAAAGATAATCAGAGTTTCTTCTAATATGCTTTTACGTGATGAATTAGGCAGCAGGAAATGTTGTATATTGTGGAACTTATTCTGACAATCCATCCTAAATTCTTTTTAAGCAATTTTGTTTATGTCACTACCGAATGACAGCCATTGGGTTGATTTCCAACATCAACTTATAGACATTGCAGATTGGCCGTTCACACTTGAACATAGAGGAAACCCGAGGATTAAACAAGAACAAAGACACACACAGAGAATCCATCCCTAAAAAAAGCCCTTGAAACTCAAAAAAAAGTTTTATCACATCCACTGACAGAAAACATTCTCCCTTTGTACTCCTAAAACTGAATGGGCATCATTTTGTCAGAAAGCAGCAAATATGAAACACAAATGTACTAAATTGAAATGATGCATTAAGGATCCTCTAAGGCTGTTTGAAATTGGCAGCTGACAATGTTATGTTTCTTTCACGCCCACACACACACGCACACACGTGCACGCACACACACACACAAGCACAGTCCTACCACATCCCCTTCAACGGAGGATTCTCTGGACAATGACAAAAACCCTCCAGATACTTGACATCCATCTGCCTAGGTAGCTTTCTTCCCTAGCTCTTAAAGTGAAACAATATATCCAACCGTATATTTAAAAAAAAAAATCTCACATCTGCATCTGGCCACCAACCTGCTGAGTATGTAGAGGGTTTAAGGCAACTTCAACGACAGTTTGCATTCTTAAGCATTTATCACTCCAACCTTCTGTAATAATTATCACTCAATAATGAAATCATAGTGATGGAGCCGCTTAAAAAAAGCCAATCGCTCTTCTTCTCCATGACTCTCCTTTCTCAGAGTCAGAAGCGTGACTGCTGTCATCGTTGCTACTGGAGGTTTTGACAGGTCTTTGTCTTAAGTGTTTGTATCTGTCCATCGCCGGTTTCAATCCATTCTGGGTTTTTTCTATTATATATATATATGTGTGTGTGTGTTTTGGGTGTTCTTTGTGGGTTAAAGAGTCGCCACACGTGGTCTCTGTATCGCGGTCAGAGTTCAGTGTTTGTGCTGCAGGAGAGACCGAGGTGCACGAGGGCCTCATGTGTCCTTGTGTTTCTGGTTGCAGTTGTTGTCCGTGGTGGTGGTGGTGGAGGGGGAGGAGGACGGGTGGCTGTTGTGTTGGCTGCAGTCTGCCTGCTGGAAGCAGTTGGCCTGGTGACCGTCAGCCTGCTGCTGCTGCTGCTGTTGTTGCTGCTGCTGCTCCTTTTCCCGCTGGGACCGGGGCTTTACCGGCAGGGCCAGCACCAGCAGCAGACAAAGCAGGTGCATGCAGTAATACCAGGAGCTGGAGAGAGAAAGAACAAAGACAGCGGAAAAAGTCAGATGTTTAAATCTATGAGTTGAAAAAATATAAAATCTATTCTATAATATCTAGACGTTTCGAGGCCGACCCACATCGTAATGAAAATTCCTGGGATGGAACGCAGGACTTATTTTGGTCAACTGGATAAGAAGCTACAAACAGCTAATCCTATTCTGCTATTGCCATGGTAATGGTACAGTACCGAAGTGAGTAACTAGTTCTGTGGCTCTAGCCCCACCCCTCCCAGACCACGCCCATTTAGGCATGCTAATACGGCCTACTTTAATGAGTCTGTTAGTTTTACAGCCTCCTCAGAGAGGATGAATCATTAAAGGACCTCCTCTCAATGACGCTCAATGACACTGTACATCAGTTTTTATAACGGGGGTCGCTCTTAACAACCAGCTTGTAAATCCTCTGGCCATTAAATTGTCTTGTTCAGATGAACTCTGGGCAGCAGGGGCAAATCAACTACTTATTTGTATCGAGTCGAAGTCATGTTGACATGTTTTTTTTGTAGTAATTAAGAAATCTATGACGTTCACTTCAATACATGTTGTAGTAGAAGTGTAGTGTTCTTCATATATATCTTGCAAGTGTGTACCACCGTTTGAGAACTTGTATGCTGATAATAGGAAGAAACCTGTGCGTGGACGCTTCTGTCCCGGGTAGGAAGCGTCACTCACCTGTAGAATGTGAGTGAGGGGCCGACCGTCAACAGGACAAATGGCACCACGGTGTAGCTGATAGCCACCTGAGTCCCCGCCCACGTCATGACGTCATAGACGCGCTTGTTTGTGTCGGAACCCTGGAAGTGCTGTCTGACATTGTGCCTTATCTGGAAGGAAAAAAACACATGACCAAACAGTCTGTCAGTGGATTGAAATGTAAAGCACGACCCTTTTCAATGAAGAGGATCATTTAGATTTGGAATATATATATATATTATTATATTATTATTTTTATTATTATTATTATTATTTTTATAGTAGTTTGTTTTATACAAGCCGGTATATCCTAGTAAGCAAAAGGTAGAGTACTGTACAAGCTAAAGTCATGACCGGGATAAAAAATTAAAATTTTAAAGGTTAAATTACAAAATGTCATAAGAACTGCTGAGAACCTTGACTGGCCTAGTTCTCTAGCCTATATATAAGCTATCCCTGAGCTATGTAAAACATCAACCAATGAAAAACTACTCACTTTTGCTATCCTTTTTATTATTGGGAGTGTCTCTCACACACACACAAACACATTACCTCTGTCTGCAATTCCCTTTATAAAAACACCAGTTAGCAGATCTGACCTAGCACCTAGGTTCTTCTAAGAACCAGTCCTATATTAACAATCATCAGATGATCCAAAATTAAACTGGTGGCTTTAAATTTAGATTAAAAGTAGCTGTTATCTTCTTCGCAATCTTCTTCGCTACGGGACATGTACTCACCGCCCGCGCGGCCATCGTCATGGCGATGCCAGTCAGGAAGGTGAGGTAGTAGCCGGGGTACACCCCGTGCCATATGGCCGACAACAGGAAGGTGGCGGCGGTGGGGTTGATGGGACAGCGCTCGTAGCAGACCCTGGGAGGAGTACAGCACATGGCCGGTGTCTTACTTACTTGTCGAGATTCAGTGTTGTTATCATGAAACAAAATGCTGCGTTTAAAAGGCACACTTGTCTACCGGGAAGCATTTCACAGTCTCCATGCACTGTGTGTAGATAGCATCCGATAGTCAAAGTGTTTGTCATGGTGCGTGTGTGTACACCCTTGTTTCTGTTGCTTTGGTTACGAATACCAACATCAACAAGCAGGTGAACAATCAAATGTATTTGATATTGGTCTGTTAATAACCGTTTGAACTCGGCAGGACCTGTTGTCTGACCTTGGCTCTAAACTTCAAGAGGAGTCCGACAATTTGTACTTTGTTTTACAAAACCCAGTGTCCATGTGAATTTACCAACATCAACCACCATTTCACGTTGTCTTTGTCCGTGTTAGGATTGATTGTTCTTAACCACACCAACTTTAATGAAAGCAACGCATCTCACTATGACAGAACATGCCAACACTATGCCTGTTAAATAAATGATCACAAATGTCAGTATTTGATACCTTTTGAGCCAAAGTGCTGTCTGGATATTCCAATTGTCCAGGAAAGTCTTAAAACTGGTGGCAAACTGAATAAAAATAAAACAAAGCAAAAAGGGTAAATGTTATTATTATACTATAAAATGTGCTTGACTTGATTTGGTTCAATACAAACTATCAAGGCACATTCATTACCTCAATGTCCAGTATTCTCAAGTTTGATATCAAGTCCCATTTGGGACTGCCGTCTTTGTGGTAGCCATTAAAACCAAATCCTGCAGCATTGTTGATGGAGTCAGCTGTAAAAATCAAGCAGAAAGATTCAGAAGTTAAGAAAAACTAAATTGCAAGTTATGCAGACACAAAGAGACACACACACATGCAGACGTGTGTGTGTGTCTATGTGTGTGTGTGTGTGTGTGTTTGTTAAGGGAAAGCAAGACAGAGGGTGTACAAATAGACTTTTAGACTCTGGTTTTGTCCGCAGACAGCAGAGGGCAGAATAACACAACGTTTCTGACTCTAAAATCGGTCCGTTAGATCAACAAGCTCTTTTCGTCATGGCAATGCTAATTTTCACAGACTAACGTTGCCTCAGACTACTCAACCTTTATTGAACACTGATTCCGCACACTGACCCCCCCTCCCCCACACACACACCGTTGCCACTCACCCAGTGTCCAGATGAAGTAGTACTTGGGCCTGAGAGCCAGCATGGCGACGTAGAGGTAGATGACTTGCTGGTAGAAGGGCGTGGAGACCACGAAGCCCTCCACTATGCAGCGCTCCACGGGGATTAGCTGGCTGACGGACAGGTAGACGCCCAGGGAAATGACACACGTGCACAGCTTGGCGATGACATCTTTCTGGGAGGGCGAGAGGGACGTGTCAGTGTGTCAGTGTGAGTGTTTGTTTGGTTTTGCAACACACTTGTGCTGACAAATCCGTGCTATGCTGATAAAGCCTTTCTGAGGTTCTCGAGCTGAAAAACGTGAACAATACATAAGGGTTCAGGAGTTCGCCTCCTTATTTGTCGCTGATTAAACCTCTTTAGAGACGTTTAGAAGCCTGGTCAAAGTATAGGCCAATGAATGTCTTGAAAGCATGGACTCATTGTGTAGGAGTGGGAATCAAAGCTCACTCAAATGTGGTTACGCTGGCCTGACCCTCTATATTTAGCCATGCTTGATGTTTTTAAAATAATAATTTCTTTACTTAGAAATCTCTCAAAAGGGAGGAAATAGACTCAAAACCCAGTGACGGATCAATTATTAATGTGAAAGATGTAAAAATGCAAAAGTGAATTGGGATATGCAACATTAAACACTCCTCCAGGGTGACAATAAAACCTTAATTGGATTGCAATAAAACTGTGTTGCCCTAACCAGGAGACAAAACATAACATGTATGCACACTTTGCATGCTGCATCAAGAGTACAATAAACTATCCAGTATGTACTCATTGTCAGGTGATTTGAATAGGCCAAAAATGTTGTCCAATAAAATAAGACAATCATTGGAGAGTAACTTAGAGGAGGAAGACATCCAAATTGGTGCTAATACAAAATAAACTGAAAATAATACAATATTTGGTGACATGGTGACATCCCAGTGCACTGTGTTAAAATCACCACATACGGAAAATGTCGCGCACCAAAATGACATGCATGGTCTCGCTTATGCGCATGAGTCCCGGCGAGGCCTGACAAAGCAGTCAACGGCAACAAAGCCGGAACAACCATCGACACCTCACAAGGTAGAACATCCCTCCTGGCCCACTGACGTCGGCGGGAGGTAACGCACGGAAGCCGCCGGAAGCCGCCTTACCTTGGGCGAGGGCTCGCTCTGCTTGTACTTCCCGTTCTCCTTGCCGTTGGCGTTGGCGTTCTCCAGGTGCCGAGGGTGGTAGCCCGTCCCCTCGATGAAAGCCTTGTAGTCGTTGTAGGAGCAGCTGGGCCCGGCCAGGATGCCCATGAAGTTACAGTTGTAGCTCAAGTACTCCAGCAGGCTGGGCATCTTCCTGGGGGGTCCGAACCAGAGCATGGGTGGGGGGAGGGGGGCATGAGGATATTTTGGACGTAAAAGAATAGAAATACACTAGATGACTTCCAGCCGCAACGCCCATGGCCTTCAAAGGATCTTACAAAATCGGAGGCATGCTGTGGAACAATGAGAGGATTAAAGAATGTTTCCTCGTGAGGATGAAACATGAGTAAAGAAGATACCATCAGGGGTATTGTTCATGGAATACTTTAAAAGGTTTGAATATTTGTTACCCCAGCTGCACTTCCTGGAGTGACTAGTGTGACTCCGGAGAAGCATACTAGCCCTTTCAAAATCTAATTTGTAGGATGATAAGAACTGCCTACTCAAGAGAACATGACTTGTAAGTAATTTACTATCAATACTCGCAAACGTGACGACAAAAATAATACTGGAAAGTGGCCTAATTGTTTTAAAACCGGGAACTGCTTATGGACTGTTTGGACAAAAGTTCCCCTAAATGTTATGGCTGTTCATAAACATTTAAATGTATAATTTGTCCAGAATCTGAATTTGCATAGAAAACATGGCCGCCACAGGCCAGTCGGGTGCCTGTCGGGTTAATTTGCAGAGTGCTCATGTCCCTCTTTGTTCTTCCTTTTTCCCTGCGAGGAACCGGACAAAGGGATGGGACACCAGTTAATTGAGTTTTATAAAAACAATTTGAGAATAGAAATTTCATATCTCTACGGACGTTGAAAAAGACACTGGGCGCTGTAGCCCTGTAAGAGTTTATTTTGTGAAGACGTTGAGGTCCTGACCCCTCCCTCTTCCGACGTTGCTAAGTTATAATCTGCCATTTGACAACTGCCACCCTGCTTTTGTCACGCGACAAGTGCGGTTTCCGAGCAACATCTTTGGAAGTCCGACAAGTGGCCTAGTGGTGTACTAACTCATTCGACCGGCAGAGATTGAGCTAAGGGGGATAGCGGTTCATAGGGCCATGTGTGAGGCCCTGCATTCCTTTCAGAGCTAGCTCAAGTCAAGGGAGGACATGTGACTTCTTCTTCTTCTTCTTCTCTCTCATTTAAAGGGGCTCGAGTGAAAGTGCCTTTGTTCGGGGGTTTGTCTAACCTGCTCCTAACCCTTTGTAATGTCTTCGTACCTGAGTCACATACCTGACAGCTAGGTATCTCTGCGTCTGGTTCAGCTGCTCTTCTCTCTTGGCCAGACCTACAGAGAAACACGGTGATGCTCAGCACTTCACAGAGCAGATCAGCAACAACAACAACAACAACAACAAACAAGGCCTGCATAAAGACGGAGAGACTGAGAGTGAAAGCCTAATTTGAAACGTTTTTCATTTCTCTTAACCTATGGAAATAAAGCTGGCACAGGTATACGCAAATAAAGATTTTTTAAAAACATTATACACGTGGTGTCAACGTGAGTCAGCTCTCGTTATGTGTTTGTGAGTCAGGTAGTTTTGAATCCACTTATTGCTTAAGGAAAAAACTAAGTGCAGACTGATCAAACAGTCAGCGATCTCCAGAGGCAGGGTTTCAACCAATCGTAACAGGGGTCATAACCGTACCAAGGGTCAGAGGTTGATTGAGGTCAAGTCAGGTGGGGAAAGTCAGTCAAGAACGGCCCAGAGGGACGAATAAAAAGAGAGGGAAAAGGGAAGAAAAATCAAGTGATAATTCAGCCCGCTATAGAGGAGGTAGAGAAGGAGGGGGAAAGGAGGGTGAACAGAACGACAGCCATGACTATCAACAGTAACCTTGCAACCTTAATCTTAATGAAGACCTTAAAGTAAAAACCAACCTACAGCTATCACTTTCATTCAAATTCCTTTTTTTATTAGAAGCTTTACTTAATAATGCTAAGACCAACCAAAATAGTTATATTATGGGGGATCAGTCGCTGCTATGGAAAGTAATACGCAACATGCCAAAGATAAACAATCTAGTTTGGTGGAATGATGCACGCACACGCACGCACGCACACACACACGCACACACAAACAATACAGACAGAGAGACACCCGTGGAACAGCAATGAACCCCTCCATTGTTTCTACTCATTGGATGACGTTTGGCCCAGGGTGATGACATCACATGAGAAGCATAACTTTATAGTGTGTGAATCTCTATTTAGACCTATCCAGTCTAACACATAGTACGATATCGTTGTCGACACAACATACTTATTTTACTATGGCAACTGCTAATGGAGAAGAGGAAAGATTACAAAGGAAAGGGGTACGGGGGGAGGGGCCGTGGGAAAGAAAATGTCACTTTCTACAGCGAAGCCATCATTACATACGTTTGTTTACTCCCTTGTTCCTGTTCACTGGTCTGAAAGTTTACTGAATTCACAGCGCTGAGAAAGACAGGGCAGTGCAGTAAGTAGTATTGTGTTGATTTCTCAGAGCACTGAAAAATGTTTTGAAAATAACGCAATTCACCTCAACGCACCGCCTGGCAATTTACTTAATTTAAATGTTTTGTGCTTTTTTGTGTCTTTTTTTGTTTTTTTTAAAGCTAATCTGAGATTATTACTCAGAATCTTTATGTGACATTTTACATAATATGGCTGAAGCAGCCTTGTCATGGGCAAATTAGATATCCTTTTCACTTGCTCACCCATCACTCACTCAGTCACTCACTCACTCACCCATCCCTCGCTCGCTCACTCTCTCCCACAAATGAGTTTCTTACCGTCATGTATTTCAAAGGCCAGGCTGGTAATCTTCTGTGTAATGACCATCATGGGCCTATGGACAAGAATGACAAAAGCATATCGTGTCACCTCAAACTCATTTTAAGACCCTCGTCTGTTCAAGTCAAAACACAAGCATACGGCGGATCAGACGTCCCATCAACAAGACATACGGTTCCCTGCTTCCATCAGCATCCTGATCATCTAAGGTCGCATGCATGATTCACCATAAGCCACTCATTACTGATCATATATTCAGACGTCCTCTTTTCCTCTTATACAAGATATGAGCCCACTCCTGAGTCAGCAGTATCTAAGATGTTATGCATAATGCATGCCGTCCCAAGCATGAAAGGGTGGCTCATCGGCGACAGCCAGGAGAACAGGATGCCAGCCTGCCTTACTGGCAACCGCTGCATCCTCAGTCCCTTTTGTTATGGTGACTCAAATAAGCTGCAACAGATCGTTAAGCCCTAATATGGAGACACTTTCAAATCGCCATGGTTGGGATAGTAATTGTAATAAGCTCTACTTAAAATTACTAAAGAACTGATGGTAGGATAGGAAGAGAACGAAAGAAAGAGAAAGTGAAGGATGGAGAGATCAATGGAAACCAACGGAGAGAAAGACAGAGAGAGATGAAAGAAATTAGAGATATCTGCGCTCAGACAGGCAGCATGGGTCTCGCACGTTGCCTAGCAACTGGCCACCCCCGCCCCTGCTGAGCTGTGTGTCGATCTGTCTGTTCGTCTGTCTGTCTGTCTGCCTGGCTGGCTGGCTGGCTGATCACATAGTCAAGGAGAGTGGGAACCAAAAAGTAGGAACTAAAGCACAGAACCAAATAGTCCAAACCTACTGTAGGACTAAAAACAACAGTGACACAGATTCCTGATTAACACACATGCTTTTTTTTTTTTTTTTTTTTTTTGACCGCAGAATTGTTGATAACAAAAGGGTCAGAAAAAGCATGGGAGTGATCCCACAACGCCTCACCCTGTGAAGTCTGCCGAGTACATCCCATAGTCAAAGACGTAGACACGTGTGATCTGACAGAAGCTGAGGTAACCCAGGGCCACCACCAAGCAGTATCTGTGAATGGAGAGAGAGAGAGAGGAAAGGCAGGGGGAGGGGCAAGAGAAAAGTTAATAATAATTAGAAATCCAATAAACATTATAATGTGCTAAATGCTAATAAGCCCATGAACAGAAACAAGACACATGGGCATTCGAAATGTTGTTCAGTTATTTGGAATATGATCTGAATGATAGTTTTTCGTGTTTTTTTCTGTATGTGAACACAAAGACCACTGTACAGTTCTCCGCACAGTGCACTGTACACGGACGAACAAAGGCCTGGCCTGTCCTTCCGATCTCTCTGCTCCTCGGTAGGGCGTGTGTGTGTGTGTGGGGGGGGGGGGGGGGTTGGGTGGACAAGCATGTGCACTGTGTGCCAAACAATGAGAGCAGTGGCCTCGGTCCTGAAGAACAGAGAGATCCCTGGGGGGGGGGGGGCGGGGTTGTCCCACTCGATGGACCGTGGGAGGACAAGGACGGCGTTGAGAGGGTGTGGAGCAGGAGGCGGCGAGCACGGAGAGCTGGAAAGCACAGAGCGCCGGCTGATTCAGCAAAGGGGCCTCCAACGGCCCCCTACTGGAACAACAATAAGGAGGATTGTATTGGAGGGGGGGCTCCAATAAGACGGTGGCCATGGTGACGAGAGAGGGCTGCAGTGTTTAGGATGCTCACAAGTATTCGGGTCTCATTTATTAAGGTGAGGACAAATAATAAAGAATACATGGGATACAGTTTTAAATATAGATATCTTTATATACACACTAAATGCATTATATATATATATATCAATCCCTCCAAGATAAACGCCAAGGCTGTAGGGACATAGCACAAAACCAGTAGTTCAGAGCAAAGTTTCGAATCCGAGGTCATGAGCACTTGGCTATTAGTCAGCCTGTCGTCTTGTGACAATTAAACAGCGTAGCACGACATGAAGAAGCTACACATTCTGTTTGACCACCAGCATCCAGTAATGAGGCTCCAGCTACTTAGCTGGACTAATCCCCTGGCCTGGCTCCAGGCAAGGCGGCCTGGCTCGGCCCGCACAAAGCAGCAGCAGCAGCATCTGCAGACAACCGCACTGCACGTCACTGTGGCAGGCTAGCCGCCCCGAGAACTCCAGTCAAATTCAAAGAGGTACCTAAGAAAATCCGAACTGCTATGTGAGTGTGCCATGTGTGTGCATGTTGTTCTGTGCCTGCCTGCCTGCGTGCGTGCGTGCGTGCGTGTGTGTGTGTGAGCACTCTATTCCCTGCAGGGCCTCGTTCGGGATGTCACGCTAACCTTGCAGGCACATCCTACGCGGGCAGGTGCTCCGTCTGAACTGGCCAATGGGACGATCCCACAGCAGCTTGCCTACATTTGGCTGTGAGCCTCCCGCGACAAGAGGGCATCGAGTCCGTATGCTGCTCCACATTAGTAATCTGCTCAGCGTTGCACTACAGACAGAAAGATTCGGATGGAACAGGCACACTCCAAAGTCAGGAGGAGGATCTGCACTTAAGGCAGAGGCTAGAATAATACATGGACCAACAGATAGACTTCCAAAAGCCAAGGTAATATCTATAATACTAAATAGACCAACTGAGAAAGACTACCATACGTCACGTTAACATTTACAATACTACATAGACCAACTAAGATAGACTACCATACTTAAAGGTGGTATCTTCTATATAGATTAACTAAGATTGACTTCCACTCATCACACTAATATTTATAATCTATAATAATATCTAGTATATATACTACCACTACTAGAGATAGACTTCAACATGCCACGGTAGTATCTAAACTATTAAACAGCAGGGGCAGACCTCCACATACATGGTACACATAACACTATACAGACTAACAAAGATCAACATGCCTTTGTAGCATGTCATATATACAGCCAACTAACACCACTATAGTAGTTGATACGTGGTCTATAACGTACTCTCGGTCGCACATTAACCTTAGTGTTCAACGCCGAAGCAAAGAACACTCACAAGAGGCAGCAAAGCCTCAGTGGACAGCCGCCATCGCTGAACCACCATCCGGCAAACCGGTGGTCAGATGGCAGAGGACAATGGTGACTGCCTGATGACGTCAAAGCCAGCCAACTGTCACGTCACCAGATACGTCCCGTAGGGCAGCCCCGAGGCCTCCTCATGCCCAGACAGCCACCATTCCACCCACGAGTCACTGGGCCATGTAACGGCTCTCCACTGACCATTCCCAGTCCCAGAACATGGTCCAAAACACCCAGCAAGAAATTTCAAAAAATTCTCAGACGATATGGAGTGGCAGTCTTATTATATTAGAGTCAGGATATGAGCCACGTTTTCCAGTAGGATATTTTCCGTAGGCCCGCCAGGGATCCTGCCTTCCTGATGTGATATGTGTTGGGAGTGCAATTTACTGCTCTGAGGGGGGCACTTCATTTCCTCTCACTGCCTGGAGGCCCCATATGGGGCCTGGGACTAAAGTAGACTGGCTCCCCACTGTGGGAGCCCTGCAGAGTTGACATGTTCAGACTTGAAGCCTCATAGGAACCCAGGGTTCTCCAAACATAATGGAAATAAAAAGCCTGGATGATATTAACTACACAAACCAAAAAAAAAAAAAAAAAACATTTTTTTTTTACTATTTATTCTGGACTTCAAAGGGAAAATAGCACATAGACCTCTTATCTCTATCAGTATGTACAGGTCTACTCACTCAACAGTGCAAGCACGCAATGTGTGCGCAGAGAAAACTTGGCAGGGCAGACTGTTAAACAAACTGTACGTGATATCTGGGGTTTGCTTCAAATCGGTTTTAACAGCCCATTGCGGTCTTAAGACCGATCCAATGAGGGGTTGCACAGCCTCAGATTAGCATTGATTGTGACTATGAAGCTGAAGCTGCCGCTCGTTATAGTATCGTTCTTCAGCGGACGTGCCATGACAGGGGGAGGCTGTGTTGCCCGCCAGCAGATGGCGATGTGTTGCAGGAAAACCTGAAGAGGGAGAACACTAGAACATTCACTGGCCTTCTCTGAAGCCCGCTCAACAGGTGAACCAACAACTGAAATGTTAAACATTGCCTGGAGAGAGAGAGAGAGAGAGAGAGAGAGAGAGAGAGAGAGAGAGAGAGAGAGAGAGAGAGAG
>JAVQJS010101688.1:0-12640 GCA_036024795.1 Galaxias rostratus
CCTTTACTTCTCTGAGTGGGTCTCTCTCTCTCTCTCTCTCTCTCTCTCTCTCTCTCTCTCTCTCTCTCTCCCTCTCTCTCTCTCTCTCTCTCTCTCTCTTCTGACTTTTTATTTTTCAATGCGGACATACTTTGTACACTGGGGAGTATATTAAACTTTGACACCCCTGGGAGGGTGGGTGGACTCTAATAGGGCCCGTTATTACGTGGCTATGGGCTTTATTGCTTTGTCAGACGTTTCGCATGCCAAAATCCCCTCACTCCGTGCCCTTTAGCATCACCACAATCAACATTCAAGTTGATTAAAGTAATATTAAAGTGATGGTTTTTGTTGTTGTGTTTCAACTTTTTTTATTGTAAGTAAAGCACCATTATTTCGTAGTAAAACGTGCAAAGAAACAAAAATGAAACAAAAAAAGTCTTGCACAAAAATCTTGTACTCTCAATTTAAGTCTGCAATGTATCCGCATAGGTTTTGACATGATGGCCTACTCATTCCCAACCTTTATCGTTAATGGCTTTCTTTTAGGATGTATCAAATGAGTAATGATACTATCAGTAAAACAACATAAGTCAGCCAATAAGAAAAGCACAAATGTACTTAAATTGCGCTAAAAGGTAAAAAAAAAAAAAGCCAGATATTTTCGCGCGGCCGTAGATGTGGTCTTGACAGGGGATGGGATGAGAGAGACTAGAGGGAGAGGTCGGGGGAGGGGTGTTCAGATGGCAGGAGTAGATTCTCGGCTCCAAGCTGCCATAGACATCCCGTAGCTTACAGCCCCTGATCTGGGAAAAGAACACTTGATGCCATCAAAGGGGCGCGGATTGAATCCAGATGTGCTTCTCTTGCTCTTTCCATGTCTTTAATGAAGGCACGGATAGAGTAGACTTTTTCATCATTAGTTTTCCCTCCAGATTCCCTTTCCTGGCTACAAGTCTGTTCCGCTGCCAGCGAAAGGAACCTAAACAGTTTCGGCCTCAAAGTTTGCCTACAACCCCATTTTCTTTTAACAATAAAATGCTGTGATAAAGTCAACCATATGTTCATTATTTGTTTATTCTGTAGTAAATTGAAAGGTCAAAAACAAATCCGAATGGAAGGTGTCATCATGCTCTTGACCTTACCCTTTTAAACAGTGCATGGACCATATCTAACGACAGCAGCCTGTGTAGCAAATCCTTATTTGTTTAGCAATGTTTTGAAAATATAAAATTTATGGCACGGTGTTCGAGAGAACGAAAAAATAAAATAGGCCTATTTATAAGCATAGATTGCATATATTCTACTAGATTGTTTTTAGATCTGAATAATTGTTTTTGAAAAAATATAGCACCAATAATCAAGTCATATTATCAGTGTTCTGCATGGTTGTTTAAATATATTTTACGCATAGAAGAAAAACAGATCATTATAAATCCTCAATCAAAAATGATGAAATCAATAATCACAAGGCACCACAGATAATTAAAAAAAAAATGCTTTGGTCTCCAGACCTTTTTCATATCTCTCAGTTTATATACTGGCCTATCAGCTGTTGGTCTTTCACTGTTTTTATCTGCATTTAGACTTATTGTCAGACCATGATAGCCTAATGGCCGACGACGGATAAACAATAGGAATAATTGGATTCAAGCGATCGATTATCAATTAGAAATACAGTGAGAATACAGGCCATCGTATTTTAATGACTAAAGGCTGATATGGGCCTACGTAAAGATTCAGCAGCCTTTGTTTGATATTTTCAATCAATGTTTCTATTTTTGTTTAATCAAAAAGCAATAACAAAAATCAAACAAACAAATCACTGTTTGCCAATATCAGCATTTAAAGATATTTGGTTCAAAACATTTTTTTATATATATATATTTAATTCTCTGCGTGGTATTTGGTATGTAGGTTATATTTCAAATTAAGTTGATATATATTTTTTTTAAACGGCTCGCTTTTTTTTTTTTTTTTATCTTACATGTATTTGTCCAACCCGTTTTATGAGACTGGAAGCCCACAGGTCTATGAGTTTGACACCAGTGGTTAGGGTTTCTAATCAGAATCAGCGCGAGAGAATTAATTTCACCCGCGCTCTGCTTTGTAAACTTGCTGCGCTTTTAAATCAATAGCAGCTTGAGTTTTATGTCGGAACACCACTGACAGTTTGCAATTAGATCTTCAGTTTGTTTTGAACGTTCAAGCCATACTGTATGACACTGAAAGTCGCATTTGCCATTAAACAAAAGCAGTATCAATTTAGTTTTTTTAGCTAATTATTTGCTGACACAAATCGGAAACGTTTGGCACATATGTTTCAGTATATTGCGTTAAAAAGTCTATATCGATTTTGTTAGGAAGTTACTCCAAATTGTTTTATGACATACCATTTTGCACGTATGGAAAATGTAGAGCGTTACGAAGACTTAATTGAAGTTTGCAATCAGCCATCAGCCTGCGTGAAGGATTTGTAGCTCAACAAGTCTGACGATGAGAATTCCCCATTAGTCACTGCAATCAGGCGTATAGGGAGACTGGGAAGTGTCGGCAACATGTGGTTTCCCGCTCAGGATGTGAAGAGTCAACAAGAAGGCCGTTTACTTCCAATTAGGGAAATAAACTAGGACAGGGGCCAAAGCAATTCTACTATCAGCACCAAGGGTCACTGGACAGCAGCGCTGGAGCCTTGTGGCCGAAACACAACTGCATTAACTCAATTATTCAGCGCAAGGCAAGCCTTAATAATGGGGTCAATACGCCCATATGGACTTTGATCCAAATAAGATCCTTTAGGCTCAGGTAGCCAGTGAATTTTCACGTTCGCGCTAAATTTGACCTGGATTCCTTTTGCAAGTGGTTTGTAAATGGAACTACCCTGAAGGCATTTAACTGTATAGAAAACCAACCAATTGTTCATATGGTCTAAATTTTATCATAAATATCTAGTAATAGCCTATATTATCACAGACCTAACCTGAGTGCTATTTGGTGGTAACTGACTGGACGGCTTTATAATATCTGTAACCTGTACAAATACCATATATACTCATGCATTTTTTTACTTTAGTGTATAATTTAATCTTAATGGGTTGCTTAATTTATACCAAGCCTATGCATAATCGCTATAATCGATGCTGGCAAGTTTGGAGTTCTTTTTTTTTTTAATCGATTTTGTTGTTAAAATTTTTTTCGTTCTCGAAGGCTTACGGTTACAATTAAAGTCCACCAGTCCGAATGGCAGATATTTTCAAGAAACGTTTATCTCTTTTTTTTGTCGTCCACTCTCAAGTTACAGTGCCTTCCCCGACCTGTCTCTGTCTCGTCACACATAGCTTTAAAAATCACAGCTCTCAAAAAGAAGGTCTCCTGCTGCCCAAAATCAAATTGAAAATGTATTTCCATCTTGTTATGTGGTAGTGTTATGATTTAAAACGTAAGGTTGCTATACCATCGCTGATATATGTCTGCGCTTCCATCCATCCATTGTCAGAACCGCTTATCCTATGCAGGGTCGCGGGGGGGCTGGAGCCTATCCCAGCTGACTTAGGGCGAGAGGCGGGGGACACCCTGGACAGATCGCCAATCCATCGCAGGGCTAACACATAGACATACAATCATTCACACACACATTCATACCTACGGACAATTTGGAGTGACCAATTGTTATATTTATTATACAATTAAGACTGAGGCATGGGGATAATACATGTATTTTTAGGCTAAGGGTCCATTTGCAAATTTAACATTAAATCAGCTTCGAATATAATACTTAAAACGGTGCACACTTTTGGGATTGTCGCTATGAAAGTTATGCTAACGTCCAAATATTTATCCCCAATTTGGGCAAGATATCAAACGCACCTAATCGTTGACCTTTAAGGTACTAAAGACGTTTGGTGGTCACCCACTACTCGTTCACTAATTAAAAAAACTGGGTTTATGGTCTCTCTTTAAATCGTCCAGATGTGACCATACCATTGTAAAATCTCAAAGGGATTTACAGAACACTTACTGCTGTTTTTTTTTTAAATAGTTTGAAAAAGCAATGTGGGAGCTCGAAAGGCAGGGAATGGCTGTCCACCTAGACCTGTTTGGGACTCTTTTTTTAAAAAAAATTGAGAGAAAATGCGATTCGACTCGGGTTTATGAAAAATTAAGATACATCCAGACAGTTGTGGTTCCATAATTGACAATTTAATTAAATCATGACAGGATTGATCTAATATAGAATTACTTTCACCATAGGTAAAAACCGAAATTATGGTGGTGTTACCATACGGCTTAACAAGTAACTAAAATGTGTAAAAACAAACGTTAAAAACCGTTGTACATATATTTACGATTAAAATACATTTAGCAAATTAATTTTAAAAAGCCAAACATAGATACAATGATTTTAGGACAAATTTTAATATATTATTTTTGTAACTAGCCTTTTGGATGCAATCACCATTTTATAAAATTATATTGCTGCCCACAGTGTAGTTTAATATGCAGTACCCGAAAAGGCATTCACCCAGAAGGTCCTGATCGCATAGAAATATATGTTGTGTAACTTTGGACTCTAGTGCATACATTGAGATATCCTCTTACCATTTAGAAGGCCAGCGCAGATGCTGCCTTCAGACTAGGAAAATCCACTTCTTAAGTTCTTCCATTCAAAAAGTACTAACAAATGTTGCTCTACAATGTTGTTACTACATGGCTTTATGTTACTCAATAAATTGAGTATATATCCTTTTCCTCTATCTCCTTCCAAAAAGCTTAGAAAGGTTTTGCAGAAGGAAACACCCAACACATTTCATACACACAGCACTATATACAAGAAATTATTTGGTCAGAACCTTTGCTTTAGGAGACAGCTCCCTGCCTACAATGCTATATTGTGTAACCAAGAGCTTGATGCACCATTTCAGCAATGCAGCCACATAGTAGGAGAAGCCTATCAAGTCAAACAGTAACAAATTGCAAATGTAATTCAATGTCTGGCAACATGCAGGCCTGCAAATGATCATGGTATAACATAAATAAATTAACAGTCCACAAGACATTTGAAATAGAACTCAGCTTGCTACAAACAGACCTAGTGTAATAAATTGTTACTGTTGGAGAAGACAGACTAACGTGCCCTTATGCCTTGTTGCAAATACTATTTTTGAATAAACTAAATATCATATGGGCACTACTTGACAACTTTGATCATAATCAGGAAGTACACAAAGAAGACCCAGACTCTTTCTGCTCTTGTGAATACGTGTCTAATATTATACATTCCTGATCACTGGTCTTTGGTTCAGTCAGTAGTTCTTGGACCATGGACATGTCACCACCAAGCCCCTGTGTCTTGCCCTCTAACCCTGGTGTGACATCATTCTCAGAGGCAGCCTGGGCTGGGTTGACTCCCTCACCATTTATCTCTACACCACTTTTCCTCTTCTCCTGCTCCTCTTCATCTCTATTCCTCTCGAGTTCCTCCTCTGTGGCCTGAAGCTGAAGTTGCTGCAGCAGCTCCTCTAGTTTCAGGGCCTTGCGCAGCTCATTCTGCTGTATGATGGCAAACAGGTGCTCTGTCAGCATCTCCTTGATGTCTGTCTTCTTGTGGAGATCCAGCTTGGCCGTTACATACTCTGCCTCAGCCTTCTCGTACCGCTTCCTAGGCAAGGGCCAAAACAATCAAATCACTCATTTACAATGGAGCTTTTAGGTTAGCCAAACTATGGGGCTCCTATTATTACTGGAACTGTGCGCATTCAAATATTTTAAAAGTGCACGAACACAAGTCAAATAATAATGCTGTCGAAGTACTCAAAAGAATCTGCAAGGGGGCAGTGTTTACAGATTTTGAATGCAACTTGATATCACAGCATCTCCATATGGACATGTGCAGGTATGTAATTAGAAAATGATGTATTTAATTATAAAGCTATCAGCAAGCACTCTTATCAAGCCGACTCCAACTTGCTTGTTCCTCCCTCTCCTTCTCTCCCCCCCCCCACCCCCTCCCTCCCTCCCTCAAGTGTACCTGGCAACATTGTAGTCCCAACTGGCTTGCTCTATTTTGCCTCTCAGAATGCCTATATCATTGGACACCATGTCATCTAGGGCTTGAACTTCCTTTTGGATCCTCTTCAGCTTCACAGTCTCTGCCTGGGTCTGCTTGGACCTAAGAGACACAGAGACTGAGAACAGTAGGAAAACATAGGATCTTCTCCAAGAAGTATGTTTGAGTATAACCTGCAACATTTATCATTAAATAAACATGAAAACATTTCCATTGTGTCACTGGCAAAAAATAAAGCGAGGCTCTGCTTACTTCTCAGCAATGGTTTTCGTAAGCAGAGCTTTCTTGCGCTTATTCCTCTCTTCAATTAACTTTTGTTCTTGCTGAAGACACTCCAGTCTAGTCTTCTGTAGTCTGGTGAATAGTCTGGAGTTTACAAAATAAATCAACCCACAACAATTATGTTCTCCTCAGGATTTGCACAATAACATTATCCATTTGTAAAATATAAATGAAGGCATACAATGTATGACAAAAATATTACTAACACTTCCACTTCATCTTTTTCCAGTTCTTTTGCAATTGGAGCCTCTTTAACAAGAGCTGGGGCATTATTGGAAACCATAGTTTCTTTTTTCAACGTTTCTGGCAATTCCTCAGGAGTAAGAGGGACAGGCGTAGGTACTGGCTCAGCCGGCCGACTGACAGTCTGCGGCGGAGGTTGGTCGAGCTGTTGCTCTGGTGATAAACCAGGTAATCCCTGCCCGGCTTTTTGCTGTGCAGCTATCTGAAGGGCTCTCTCGCGTTGCAACTGCTGCCGACTCCTGTTAGTTGTAGCCGGTTTCCTACCACGACTTGAAGCCGTAAGCATCCCTTGATCTGGTCAAACAAACGGTTATTGTAAACAACTTTAAATAAGAAGTGTGGCACAAATGGTGAGAGAGAAATGGTCTTATATTATTAGATAGAAATGTCAGTTAGCAACGTTAGCTAACCTACCTTTCTGTTGCAACTTTCGTAGTTCTTCGTCTGAAAATCCCGCCCAACCTGCCATTTTAACAATAGTTTTTTTGAGAGTGAATTTAAATAATCATTAAGTCATTAGTTTGTCCATTTTGAAGGCATCTACCCCAAAACTTTGCAATAGGTCGCCATCTTTCTTTATTGATGCCACGTTCAAGACCCCAAATAGAGGACCAGTAAAAACGCCTGAATAAAATATAAAATATAATACATGCATATGTTTTGTTACTTGTTGATGTGTTTGTTTTTTTATTTTTAATTTACGCATGTCCATTATTTCCTTATCTTGTATAAAAAAATTAAATAAAAATCTAAAATAGGATTTATTCAAACCGAATGTTCCTATTTTTTCTGACATAGGAATGAATGGGGGAAGCAGCTGACATAAAACACCACAATTGAAATGACAAAACTAGTCTTTCACAATGCAAAAATAATAATGTTATCTCCGTTGGAGTTGTTCTAAGTTTAAACTGACTGAGATACTTAAAAATGTAATCACTATGTTCACAATAATAATAACAATTAATAATAATAAGAATAAGAAATAATTGTTCCGTCAACGCTTGGGAGAAAGAAAAGAAAAATGTCCATGTCTACACAAAACCAACAATTTTACAAACTAAACAAGCCATCTTGTAACTCTCATCTCACAACATTTATCCACCATTTCCAAACGACCCTTGAAGTAACTTTGGATAAGGTTAATTAAATGAATAGTTTGGCATGTTTCACCTCATCTCTCTTATTACAAATATTCTCCTTCTCTTCCAGGTTAATATATATCTATTTGTGTGGAAGTAGGCTAAGATAGGCCTAAAGGGCACTCAGTTGATTTACTAAATAGACTGAAATTACATTGTGTTTTTAGGAAAGAAAGAAATAACATGCAAATGTGGATCAGAACAAAGCCATATCTCTCTATCCATGACTCTGGGTAAGAAAATTGAGGCATACAATGTTTCCATGATCAGTAGAGTATAATTTATAGGAAGCCCCAATTAAGTTTAATTTTAGAGACATTCCAAAAAGTAATTGGACTTTTAAAACTGTTATCTGGATGTGTAGTTGACCAATGAAAACAGCGTGGAGAAAACATCATACAAATAGTTTTATACTTTAAATCGAAGTAAATATTTTTTAGCTAATTATTGATGATTAGTATATTGATGTAAAGTATATCGTTTTGTGTCATATGTCGTGATAAATATGCATGGCCCAAGAGAAACCCCTATCTGCTCATTACCTCGCCCTATTGAGGAGTTTCTATTATTCACCTGCTAACTCATACAAATTGACAGCAGAAACATAATTATTGATGATTAAATCAAGGTCCCCTGAGCAGTTACTAACTATGACCTTACACGTTTTAGTCAAATCAGTAATGCCATTCTATGACTATCGTACGTCACAAAGGACACTGTGGTTGAAAGAAAGTTTCCTAACTCAATTCCATTTTATTGCCCCACCCTCTGCTAACTCCCTTCATTATATTTCCCCCATCTTATGATTCATAGTCTCTGAAACGAGTCACTGCTTGGAGCATGGCAAGTGTCTTTTTCAACTTCGGCAGTTCCAAGTGCCATGCAAAAACAATGACCCCTGCTTGGCAACCATAAACTGCTTTCCACATCTTTTTTGCATCTGGGGGCCAATTACGTCCAAGTTAAAAGCTGAAACACCTCAGGAGGGCATAAATCCAGGGCAGAGTGGAGACAGGGCAGGCATGGGGCCCATATGGCAGATAGCGAGGGGCTGAATATGGTCATTTGAACCATGCTGAAACTATGCTGTCTAGAGCACTGAGTCAACCCAGAATAGTGCAAGACGGTATAGGACCTTGGATCTATGATTGCCTGCCTTGATTGGGGAGAGAGAGAATGTTGTAAGCAGGGGTCAATATAAAAAAATACCTTGATGGGCACATTGGGGTTGTAGGCGGGGGGGGGGGACTCCTGTGAGCGTGTGCCTCCGGACCGGTTTCAATCATGACAACACAAGGTTCAGAAGTTTAACATTTAGAGCTATTTTGCTCGCATGGTTAGATACATCTTCCTTATGAGAGAAAAATAGACCCATCAGTGCTGCAACATAACTTAGTCTGAAAACAGAAGGTCGTAAATTAACATTAAAACAATAATCCATTGGAAAAAAATAAACCTTTAGAAATGGAACAAAACATTGATTTGTGTGCAGCAAGTGCCAATGCCTCCTCACACTTACATTTGTGGAGACACACGGCTCTGGTCAAACAGGAAACGCGGTGGAAAACAAACAACCAATCATATGAGACACATATCGGCGTGTCAAAAGGTTCGGGGGAAATTGTGGATGATTATAGGTCAGCGCGTCCCCCTGGCTCTGCATTGGAAGTGGGGGCGCATCTAATTTCTGTTTAAAAGGCCCCCAATGCTGCGCCAGCTCTGACCTTGTAGTCCCCTTCCAATAACTTCAACAAGCCAGCTGTCCCGCTCCTGTTCTGAATTTGTACTTCAATTTCCCTCTCTGACCTCTTCTCTTGCCATCTGCAGCCGATTTGCAGTGCTAACCCTGCTTGACACTGTGCATGCCGTTTCTCTATCTCTTCCTCATTCCTTCACTCAATCATCCTCCGTCTCACCTCCAACTCATTCTGTCATTCACTTTGTGGACTGAACAGTTCTGTACTTCAGGCATACTGTATTTAAGTTTGGGCAGATATTTTGAGATTTTCCCTTTTCACACAATGTTTGGTAAATATGTACAATTGCCCTTCGATAAATAGGTCTAATTTGAATCAGTTTAAACATCTTAAGTATGGAAATGAAAAGTGTTGCTTTCAATGTCAGCTCTTTCTTATTGGTCCAATGTATACTATGTTGAGAAGGGCTCTCCATCACTTCTCAATCAACTGCCACTGTCAGTACCATGTCCTCCAAAGTGGCCTTTTAAGTCCTACCTATGACAGCCTCACAGTGCCAACGTCCTTAATTTTCTTGGAAAGAGTGCCTGTCCCGTCTGAACCAGAGGTTTATACTCCCAGTGTGGAGCAGTCACACCTGGACAAAGTAAAAAACACAGCAAAAACAATGGCGCCCTGTCTCACCTGCCTCCTAGATTCTATTTCCCCTGGCAGGCCGAATCCATGTGCAGCCCTTTGTACACACCAGTCAGTGCAAGCGTCTTGGACAACACCCAAACTATTCATTCGGCGTTCAGTCCCCACGCTACCCCCAGAATCTGGCCAGGCATTCAAGCTCCAAACTCACTGGCCCAGATTGGGTACATGGTGGAAGGACTAGACCTGGGAGGACATGTCAGTTTGGGTTGAAACTACGCTGCTTTGATCAGAAGTGACAAACCAGAGACAGAGAAAGGGAGAGAGAGAAAGGTGAGGGGAGAGGGGGGTGGTTGAGAAAAACAGTACTAGCCACAAGAGAGGTGATCCTATTTCATCCTAAAAAGCATGGAGACTTGTTGATTGGTCCTAGTGATTCAGAGTTAAAAAGACACTTGCTGATATGTTGAGATTGGCTAAGCAGAACTGTTGTAACTTGCAAATTAACTTATTGGACATGAAAAATATAGAAATCAGCACAGCCAAATATGACTAAGAGAAATCTAGAGACCAATGCAACTGATCCTGTGTGATGATAACCTATTCAACAAGCCATAACCAAGTCCAAAACCCCTCAATAGAAGTCTCTTAAAACTCACATTATAGAAAAAGTAAGGTCTCACATCATCAACACTAAAATAACGACACAGCTGTCTCCAACATGATCCCCGCACTTTGGCAGGGGAATAGTATTCTTAATCAAATTATTTTTAGCTGTGGCACATTTAATCCGCTGTTGTTTTATTCATTAGCCATTCCATGAATTTACTGTGGCCTTGGCGGCCAACCTGCCTCTCATCTCAACCCATTTCCCAGCGAATGGCGCACACATCTGCTCCCAATCACGGGAACGAGTGAGAGAGAGAGGGCCAGAGAGAGAATGCCTATTAGCAGTCTCTGGTTTGGCATGGAGTATCCGTGTGCAGCGGTGCCCCATCTCCCCTGGAGTTTCGGGTAGACTCTTATATGAGCTCTTTATTCCAAACCCATTCGCCACACCCCTATTACCTGATTTCATTAGATCCCAAACGAGGGGAACAAAACGAACAGGAGTCATGGATTTGGGTTGCTGGCAGGCCTGGAGTCACGGAGACCCCGCTGAGTGCAGAGAATGGAGATTTATGGTTGAGAAATGGCTAACGTCAGCCTCGCCAAGCTAATTGCATTACATCTGATATGGGCCTCCGGGTGTGCAGAGCAAAACGAGTCATTGTTCTAAACAATGGCCTGTAATAATTGTGATAACGAACGAGTTTTCCTGGTATGGCTTTTTGTGTTCTTCATAAATAATACCGTAAAGTTAATTTGACCATTTTGAAAGACTAGTCAATCTATAAACAATACAAATATGGGTTGAAATGAGAGGTCCCACACTTAAGGGGATTCCAGTCTGATTAATAGAAAGTGCTGCGTAAACAAGCTAGTATAAAAGTAGCAGACAGCTGTTAGGGTCAATCTAAAGTAGTTTTGTCAAACATCTGGAGTGATTTGAGGAACTATTCATCTGGCTTTCACTAGTTCTGAATATCTGCATGGTGGAACTTTGTAGATGGATGATTAAAAGATAGTAAAATGCTTCGGAGAAATCAAACAAGGGCATTTTTGTATGGGAGGAGTCTACTGTTTTTCTCAAACAGTACGTGCAGGTGGGGGCGGTTAAGACCCAAACAATTGCATGCACAGCATGTATCTTATCCTGCACATTCACCCACCAGCACACATGCTAAGAACACTCACCATTACAAGTTCCCTTTTTTCTTTGTCTTGACAATAAACCTATGGATTCATAATAGCATTGCATACAGATTCCTAAGCTGGCTTGTCAAACCACAGCAGACCAGCTGATATTAAGGGTCTGAGAACATGGTGATCTTAAATCCTGGTAACCAGACTCAAAGCAACACTCACATAAGCAGCTCTTTGGTCATTGGTTAAATGTACAGTTTAATGCCAAAGGCTGATGAATTGAAAGGTTGTATCATATCACAAACCAACAATTAGATGCAGGCTGATGCCATTATCTATGGATTAGATACAGTTGACCAACCATAGAATCGGTTCAAGTATGTATCTTCATTATGTGGAACTAAAATGACAGGAGATCGGGTTGATGAGAGTTCTGTTTTGGCTGTTTTGTTCATAGTGGAATTGTTTAAAAATAACTAGTCCCCTCGAAGACATACAAGGCATGTGCAATTTCAAAAGATGAGAGGCTGCCCAGCCATTTCAGTTCAGCCATTTGTTTGTCTAATTTGAGTTACAACCTCGTAAATGTATCGGCTGTCGCCACCGCATGCGTTTTGCTTCACGCCCGTCTAAATTTATTCCTCAAATGAAGCATGTAGTAACGGTGGCCAAGCCCTTTCATCAGCGTGTTTGTTGGTCTCTCTCGCTCTCTCTTTCTCTCTCTCTCTCTCTCTCTCTCTCTCTCTCTCTCTCTCTGTCTCTGTTTCTCTCTCTGTATTTTCTCTCTTTCTCTCTCTAACACACACACACACACACACACACACACACACACACACACACACACACAC
>JAVQJS010101709.1:0-12603 GCA_036024795.1 Galaxias rostratus
CCCCCCCCCCCCCCCCCCCCCCCCCCCAACGTAACAGCAGCAGCTAGCCTGTGTCCTGCTCTTTATTTGACTTTTCTTCTAAGCGTTGCCTCTAAGCCAGTTGGTCTGATGAGTTTCACGTGCTATCAGCTCTCCTTGCAACAAGCTATCATTGCTTATATGAGTGCTGTTTTTACTTGAGGTTTAACTGACTGGGGTGTCGACTTTCTGATAGGTGCTGTCAACTTTATACCCTAAGCATTTTCAGGACAAGAGTAAAATTTTATTTGGAAGAATAAATCCCGAACCGGTGAGAGGGCACAGAGGGGGGAAATTGTCTGGAGGGGGAGCGTTATGACTCCTAATTCCTCTCACATGCTGCTAGTTACTAGAGTTGGGCGAGGACTTTTCCCATAGCTCCAAAGCACTCAGTATACAAACTGAGCTGTAGTTTTTACACCTCGTCCACAGCTATGCTGCCATATCTCCCATGGAAATGTGAATACCTTGGATGACAAGAGATTGTAACATGTAGACTAAGAGGATGCAAAAAGAGACATTGGCATTTACATTTTAGTAAGGCTAATACCTCTAAAAGAGACTAGAAGCTGCTGCCCTTGGCAACAGAATATGTGAACAGGTTGATGATTTTCATCATTAATACTTAACTCCGGACCCTGAGGATCTGGACCATCCAGGCCTTCGCTATGTCCACACTAAAGGACGATGATAATGACTACCTATGGTGTGAGGTCCAAGGGTTAGTATGGCCTTGGCTCAAGATGTTGATATTTATGTTACATTTAGGTTTGTAGGCCACATTGTTGGCCGGGTTGTTACAATGATATGCCTCCTGCCTAAGTAGAGGATGTGGTAGAAAGTTTATTGTGTATTTTATAGGCTAACCTACTTGATGTTAGTTTACTTGGAAGGTTAAACCCTCCGTACTTGGCTGTACGCTTTAATCCTGTGATTGGTTTTCTTGAGTTCTTATCTTGTCCTATTTTATGAGCTTGCAAGCTTTAAGTTGGAGAATGTTGACGACTTGTTGAAGGCAGCCTCTGTTCTATTGCAATTTAATTCTTTGTTATAAAAGGGCAGATTTTGCTTTGCGGGCTGGACTTGACCTTTTACCGTGAATCAATGTATGAAGCTCGATGCTTTTGTTCATTGCCATGTTTTCAGTTGTGGATGATAAATTTCCCCAGTGAACCTCTTCAATTGAATTATTCAAATCATACCTTTGTTTTAAAATTGAAGTTTATTGTGAAGTTCTTGCTGTTAAAGGGCTCAGAAAGAGGAGTGACCTTTAACTTTTTGTTAACAGAGCCAAGTTAGCCTCTCTGTTTGGTCTAGACCAGGCTGCCAGTCAAGGGAATGAGTCTTTTCAGTATACAGCTCCAAAACAACCAAGGAAGACCTCTAATCCTGGTAAGAAAATAAGCCTATGCCTTACTTTGAATGCATGCAACTAGAGTAACCTAACTTGAGAACTACATTCAATTGGTTCCTTTTGAATTGAAGACAGAAATGAACAGTTGGCACAAGTGAACATGATTCAAAACGTGACTTTGTTAAGAAAACCTGTATGTGTTTTTGTTTGTGAATTGTAGGTCAACCTGTCCAGAAATCTGCTGCCCCCGCTGGGTCACCTGCAGTGTTATTGGCTACTGCTGTCCATGCCTTCAAATAGTAAGTAGCTCCAAGGCCCAAAGCCTAGTCTAAAAGGACAGCCATCTAAATAGGGCTTTATAACTGATGCAGATTGTAATACTGTGTTTATTTTTTTCAAGTATAAATGGACAGTATGCCAAGCAAGGAAAGCTGGGAGCTGCAGTCCTTGGCAACCATGCACTAAAAGATGTAGGGGAAGAACTTATTTTGGGCGTTTCATTATTGAGTTTAGCTATTTTTTTAATAAAAAAAAAATCAAATACGGCATTATGTATTTTATGTATTCTCTTCTACAGTACAAGCTATTGCTTTATGCAAGTCAGCAGAAGCAAGTGACTGCAGCCAAGATTCACATGGGATTTGTCTTTACGGTGAGTAAAGTTGAGTACAGTTGAGTAAAATGAGTACAGGGTAAGAAGACATGTTATTCCTCTCAGAAAGTGTTATCCTTTGAAATTTTGTCCCGCAGGTTCAGCCCAGCAACTACTGCACTTTCTATGATGACCAGCGACAAAACTGGTCGCTGATGTTTGATTCGGAGAAATCGGCAACAGACTTTTGCAAAGAGGTAATGATCGGGGATGGGCATGTAGAGCAACATAATACAATCGTAATGCATTGAAATGAGGATGTGATTTCTGTTGGCCACTCTTAGGTTTGCTTGGCCAAAGTGAACAGTGCCCCCTCCTTGGACGTTGCGGTGGTGCAGGACTTGTCTCTTGGAGATGGACAGGCTGTGGAAAACGGGGACTCTCTTGAAGTGGCTTACACCGGTTGGCTCCTACAGAATCATGCTGTCGGACAGGTACACCATTGCTGTGCACTTTATTCACACTCATCACAATCTATAAAACAATATTCAGATATATTTTGTTACTCAGGTGTTAATTATGTCTCTTCGCTTCGCTACAAATAAGTTGAGTGTTGCTATCTTCAGTTGAGGGTTTGTTTTCCAGGTATTTGACTCCAACGTTAACAAAGACAAGCTACTGCGACTTAAACTTGGAAGTGGTAAAGTGATAAAAGTGAGTTGTCCATGTCTTGATCTAATATATTTGAAAGAGTTTAGGAGATGAAAGGAATGCTTTTAAACTTTGTGAATCGCAATCATGGTCCCATAGTTACTAATCAATGATCCATATCCTAACGAAGATTGCAATGGGGTTAAAGCATTGATCCGCATAATAAAACCTCTTACAGCCTATATTCCTACGATATGAAAGGAAAGTCATTTTGAAAATGTCGGGAGGGAAGGGTAAATAAGTACTGTCTGTCTACGCTGTAATTCAAGTGACTGAGTCTCTAGAGTCTCCCAGAGCAGGGGTGTTATAACTCCCATGTGTCTTTCAGGGCTGGGAGGATGGCATGCAGGGAATGAAGAAAGCTGGCCGTCGCCTCATGGTGATCCCGCCCAGCCTGGGCTATGGCTCCCAGGGCGTAGCCAACCGCGTACCAGCTGACAGCACACTCATCTTCGAGGCAGAGCTGCGACGAGTACGAGCGCCACTCTCTCGCTGATTACATGAAGAATCTAAGCGATGGGCATTTTGTTAAGACCTTTTGTTTTGCTTCTCCCCCCAGGTGAAGTTTGTTAAGGACAACGGTTCCGACCGTGCCAGTGCTGGCTCCAGGGACTCGGCTGCCCCGTCCCCGGCTCCCTCTCCTGCTGCCAGCGTAGAGAACCTAGGCCCCGAGCCTCCAGCCCAGCCCCAGGCCAACACAGTCCCAAACAAGCCAGGGTACAAAAGACACACTCACCATCTCTGACCCGCACACTGGCGGCTGTGGTTGAGACTGAATACTCTTGTCTTCTTCTTTTCAGGGAGCCACCACTTCGAGCGAAGTCTAACTCACTGAGTGAACAGTTGACAGTGAGTATCCTTTAAACCACAGCAGATATGATCGCATGTAAAGTGTGCATTTCTAAACAGACACCTCGGCCATCCCTTCAGAATCCAGATGCCACCAAAGCCAAGCTGATCTCTCGCATGGCCAGGATGGGCCAGCCCATGTTGCCCTTCTTGGCAGGGACGGCCTCTCAGCCAGACTCCAGTGATTCTGAGATGGAGGTGAGACGTCAGTAGGCTCCGTCACATGACTTCCTGTTCATCTTTCCAAATGTCTGCGATGATAATATATCTGTTGGTCTGTGGTTCCTCAGGACCCCAGTGTATCCAGGGTAAAGGAGCGGTCGCCAGCTCCCTCTCCCGTACAGATCTCCTCGGGCTCAGCACAAGGTCAGCCCTGTTCCCAACATCCCACACCAGCACACGAGCACACAGTGCATGTCTCCAGGGCTTTGCGTCACTTTCCTTTTGTCCCGCAGTTCTCGCCCATCCTCATGCGGCGCCACCTACTGCCTTACTCCCTGTTGCTATGACAACCGCTGCCCCCCAGCCTGTGATGTCAGGCACTACCCATGCCTTTCAGGTGAGCGGAAGCCACGTTCCAGCGCCGATGATAGGGAGACACTCTTTATTTGAGAGTGCCCAAGTCAGTACTGGTTTCCTCATCATTCTGTTTTCCCCCAGCCTTACTATGGACAGACCTCACTGGCTCCTACTCAGCTGCAGCCAGTGGGCCAGATGTATCCAGCACAGGCAGTGCCTTACATGGGTGAGACATTCACTGGTGCCACTCCTTCTCCGTCTGAAATGATCCAGAGGTATTGGGTGTTTAAAATCTGACTGACATGACTTTTTCCAAGGCACTGGCGATGTCACTTCCTTCTTGATGACTGAGGCTCGACAGCACAACACTGAAATTCGACTGGCAGTTGGAAAAGTGGCAGATAAAGTGGATCAGTTGGCCACAAAGGTGGGCTCTGATACAAAGTCTCGAGGGATCGTTGTTGCTTTTTACCTTACACACTTGGGATATATTTTTCAACCCCATCTATTTGACAGATGGAAGATATTCAGAGGCAAGGAAGCATGCCCATTATGGCAATGGAAACCTCTATGATCATGCACAGCATTCAGAGAATCATTCAGGTACACGTTCACTTGTTTTTTATAACTTTCACAACATAAAGTCATGAATGATGCAACAGTGCCACTCATTGCCAAACACATGTTTTCTAGGAAAACGAAAGTCTAAAGAAGGAAGTGTTTGAGAAGAGCTCTCGAATTGAGGAGCAAAACCGCAAAATTGGCGAGCTCATCAACCAAAATCAGAGGTGAGGCCCGTACGAGGCAAGACGCGCGCTGGACCAGCCGGCTGCCGTTGGCTGCCAGCGGCACAAGATGTTGTCAGGGCTACGGTCCGCCTAACATCTCCCTGCTTGTCAATGTCCAGGTACATGGAACAGAGCCACCTGCTGCTGGAACAGAGGAACGACTCCATGAAGTCCTCCAGTGAGCAGAACCAGGCCCGGGTGCTGCAGGCGGAGCAGGACAAGGTAAAGATGCCGTTCATGATCGAAAACCGGTGCAAGTCCTGTGTGACTAACGATGACTTTCCACATTTGAACCGGTAAGAAATGACTGCAGGCATGGATTGTGTAAACCCAACAAACTAGTTGCTACGGAGGGATACATTTGTTACATTGGATTAGGGGCTCTCTGTAAGAACTCCACGCTTTGCCGACCGGTGCCTCTGGCTGCTCTGACTTTGCTGCTCTGTTGGTCTTGTGTGAAGGCCTCCAGTAGTGACTGATTTCTCTTCCCAGCATGCGCTGCCACAGGACATGGGCTTAGGCCAGGTGAGCCTGTTTGCCGTCTCCCACCGTCTCCACCCCTGTCGCTACTGCCAACCTCCCCTCCTCTTTCATTCCAGCGCACAAACAGCTTACTTTCATCTTCTGTTCCACTCATCAGGCATCCGTCACCATCCCACGGTCGCCTTTCTCCTGCAGGTTCACGCTGCTCCACGTAGCTTAGTTCGCTGTCGCTCATCTCCAGGTCATCACCAACATGGGTGTCCATGTGACTTTCTGGGCTGGTGTGTTGGTGCCTGCTGCCCAAAGATTATAAGGTGGTACCTCCCTGTTTCCTCAGGTGCGTCTGGCCGAGGAGCTGGCTGGCTCGACAGCGCGGGTGGCTCAGCTGCAGCAGGAGGCCATCTCCCACCAGCAGAAGGCTGCCGAGCTGCAGAGTCAACTCAACGTAGCCCTACAGGACAGCCAGACACTCTCCACACGGACCGCCGTCCTGGAGGCCCAGCTGGAAGGTTGGCATCACAGTCATCAGCTTTTAGGATTTAGCCTGTCTTGTTAAGAGAATTGTCAGGCTCCACAAGGAGCTTATGGTAATAAAAGTGTGTTGTGTGTGTGTTGTGTGTTGTGTGTGTGTGTGTGTGTGTGTGTGTGTAGAGTTGAATGAGTCAATGGAGCGAGGGCAGGCCCAGTACCGCTTGGAGAAACAGAAACGTAAAGAGATGGAGCTGAAAGTGAGCAATGTGGAGGAGGAGGTTCAGGACCTGAAGACGGACAAAGAAAGTCTAGAGCGAGTGAGTAGCATCCTGAAGCATCCATGTTTAAAGGACCCCAATCCTCCGTTATGAGTTATAGATCACAATGATATTAGTAGAGACTCTTTATGTCACTGGCTAGACGCTGGCAGACAGGAAGAGGAAGTGGCAGTCGGAGCGGCAGCGCTGGGATGAGGAGATGGAGGAGCTAAGGCGGAGCAGCCTGCAGGACCAGGACAATCTGAGGGCGGAACTCCGCAAGGCTAGGAGCAGCACTGACCACGCAGCCTCTGGGCAGGTAACCGCACATCCTCCACCATTAGATCGGCCTGTAGCGTACGCCGCGAGCGTCTCTGAAACCCTGTGGACGTGTCTCAGTTGGCGCAGTTACAGACGGAGCTGGAGGAGGAGTGGAAAAGGAAGTGTGAGCAGTCGCTGGCATCTGCCAAGGAGCAGCAGGGTCGGGAGCTGGCCGAGTTGACTGAACACAGAGACTCCCTGGAGCAGAAGCTGGCACAGCTACAGGAAAAGGTCGGCTGCCCTACCCCGGATTACCCTTTTCCTGGCACACACACACACACACACACACCTACACACACAGACACATACACAAGCTTAATCTCTCTGAATGCTCTTTTTGGGCACAGGAATTCTCTCAGATGCATGTTATGATCACAGTGTGTGAAGGCGATTAAGAGCAATGAGAGTCTGAAAGTTTGAGTTGTAGCTGCTCTGTAACAATAGAACTACAGTACGAGGCGGTGCCATTGCTTATTGTGAAGATAAATCCCAGTGTGAAAGTTATATTATTGGAGAAAGGCCCTAATCGAGCGATGTCGTTAAAAGTTGTCTTTCTTCTACCAACAGTTCACAGCTCTGAAGCAGTCCAGAGACTCTGATGAGCAGCGCTTATTGCAACAACAAGCCCAGAGTGAGGAGTTGCAGGCCCTTCATGAAAAAGTACTGTTGCCTTTGCGCACATGTTTGGTGCAAGCCACTTATGAATCTTGTTTTCCATGCCTGCCTCGATTCAATGTGATGGTTCTCTTATTCGCTTAGAGAAGCATTCAGATACATCATTGGCATATAATGCCAGAAAAAACTTTTTAAACTGTCTCTCGTTTTCTACCAGTACACAGCCTTGGAAGGACAGTCCACTGCTGTGAGGGAGAAGCTCGAGGGGCAAGTGGCCGAGTTGGAGGGGAAACTAGCGGAGCAGGGAAAAGGAGACACCGCAGGCGAGGTGAGAGGGTCACACACAGAAAAAGTACAACGATGGTGTCCTGTTCGATTAGGTGTTAGAAATATTGTCACTGTCAATTACGGAGGAGTATCAATCCAGTTGTGTGTTTGCGTGGTCCTTCTTATAGGTGAAAAGGGTTATGAATGGAGTGTTTCACTCTTTGCGGGGCGAGTTTGACCTGAATGAGTCTTACACTGGCAGCACCGTCCTGGGGCTGATCGTTAGCACCATCAAGGTACGTGAAGTGCATTATAGAAAAAGCTAAAGCCTTGTAATCGGTCTAAATGAACTTGTTTTTAAACGTGACTGTGCTTTATACTTTCTCCAGGAAGTAACCTTACAGCTGCTAAGTGGCGCTGAAAAACCTTCAGTTAAACAAATTGAAAAAGAGGATGTGGAAGAGAACGAGGGTGAGGAGGAGAAGAAGGAGGAGGAAGACAACAAAGAAGGAGAAAAAAGTGACGTGAGACATGGAGAGGAGAAATCACCTCAGGATGTCCATGTGAACGGGAAGAAAGAAGAACCAGAGGAGATGGAACAAGCAAAGTCTGAGACTGAAAAACAGAGTGAATCTTGTGGGGTGATTGAATCTGGAGATACGCAGGAGACCACCCCAGAGCAAGATCCTTTGAAAAAAGAGGAGGAACCAACTGCAAACAGCACCCAATCACCACCTGTGGAGGTCACCCACTCGCCTACAGCTAACCAATCAAGCACAGAGCCGGAGGCATGTCCTTCTACGATAACGTTGACCCCGCTTGAAGAAAGCCCTTCAGAGCCTCCAAGCTCGCCTACGGGTCCCGATGTTAAAGCAACTCCAAAGATAGCAGATAAAACGCAGTCCGGGGGCGATTTAACAAGCCTGGACGTAAAAGAAGTGAGTGTGATTATGAAGGCTCCCCTAAAAGAGCTGCCACTAACAACTCCTAATGCCACGGGTCCGCCAACCCAGCCCCCGCCACCACCTAACCCCCTACACCATAGCCCAGGGAAAGCCACAAGGTGAGTGCTCGCAGAGCAGATCAACAATGCAATCAGACCGCACTTTATTGATCAATGTTTGTAAGTCTGTAATCCCTGCTAATATGCATGGACTCCTGTCAATTCTCTATGTATCCATATTCCTTCTCTGTTCTCTTCCCCTCTCCCCCCCTCTCCACCACCCGCTTTGCCCGTGTATTCATGTTTTGCTATTCTCTCAGTTTGACTGAGGGAGTAGGTGGGGAAAATGGAGAAGAGCCATTTTTCCTGCGCACAGCCCCTACAAAGCCTCCCCCACCACCTAGTGAGGAGGATGATGATGAGCTGGTGAGGAAGAATCTTGAAGTGCCACAAAACAGGCCTGACTGATTACACCACTGCTTCACTCCCTCTGTGTTTGTTAGTGCGGCCCATGTCTGTCTGTTATGTGCACTTTGTATATTATCACAGTTCCCTTTAGGACAGTAGGATGTGTAATCTCACTTAAGCTAAATTTGTCCCTAAGAAATAGGCCTGTTCCTGGAAATATTACACGACCCTGGGCCTCTTGGTGGATTCTCCCTGGTTTGTGTTCCACCATGTATATTCAGGTCTACTTCATGTGTTCTATTGACGTTTCTCTTTGTTTCCAGAGCCTGAAGGGGCGTCCGCCGCCAGCCCCTTTATTTGGTGAAGAAGACGAGGACGACGATGATCTGGACTGGCTGGGCTAAGCAGCAACTGGAATATTTTGGTCAAAGTCTTTAGATGAAACAGGACAGGGTGGACTGCAAATATTGTTTCCTTAAAACCCTGAGTGGAAAGGTACAGACAGTCCAGTGGTCTGCAAAGATACAGGCTAACTTTCTTCATCCGATGCTAATTCATTACCTGAAGGGGAGGACGCGCTGATGGACTACCCTCAGCAAATCAGCCAGAGGCCTTTGAGCTGTATGACGTTTCCTGCCTGCTACTGCCTCCTGAAACTGAACTGACTGAAACATTGAAATTGTGAACTCTTATCTGATCTACCCCATATAGCCATGCTGTTTCCTGTAGCAGTAATAAATACATGCACTTCACCTGTAGTTTATTTTGGCCTTAAAATGACCTGATTATGATCCAGCAATTTTATTGATACTTAATTGCACATATTTATTTGAGCTTGTCCATGTCAGATCATGTTGTTTGTCAACGGTTTCATTCTGTTATTTGCTAATGATTAGTTTACTGCTTCAAAAACATAACTTTTACAAAAATATTTGCTAACTGATCCATTCCAGTAAATAAACGACGTTGAATGTGTTGCATTTTTTCCCATAATTGTTTTCCTACTTCCCGATAATTTATTCTATTCACCACCACAAAATATATTTTTAATGCAAGTACAACAGAGAGGTTTTGTACTTACTTGCACATCTTTAAAAAAATGTAACTATAAAAAAAAACACGCTATAAAATATATTTTTAATTATACATGATCAGCAGGTGGCGACAAAGACACGCAGGACAGGAGGCAAGGGGGTTCTCGTTGCATAGCAACAACATTTAGTTTGCCGTTCGAGGAAGTCAGCGTGCAATTTTGAGGCTATGCTTAATTTAAACAAGCAAAGAACAAAACGCTATTTAGCATTTGACTAATTTGTCGCATGTGTGGTAAGTTAATAGTCCATTCAAAGAAAACGGAACTATTAAAGTTGGCCTTAAATTAGTTAATTTTAGCTAACTAACGAGCACCTGCAGATGTTGTCTGCGAGTCTGTGACAAGACAGACTATAAGACCTTTAGTGGTAAGCTGATCTATAATGCCTAGAAAAGGCATATTCATCATCGTTTTGGCCTACCCTTGTTGATTGTTATCAAGGTTAGTGTTGTGTACTGCCGGCTATATGGGAAGCCTTTCCAGTGGCCTGGATGAGACCCACTGTCTCTCGGTAATGTGCCCACACCCTTGTTGCTGGGAAACTGAGCAGCGCATCCTTAAAGGGATTCCCCGGCAGGTCAAGACCAAGTCCTTTTCCGCAGACAGTAGCGATGCATCGCTACCGGGTATGTTTTCCAGTATGGTATTCATTGTTGCAAATATTAAGATAAGCTTTTACATATTTCTGTAGACTGCGTGTAATTAGTCGAAGGATATTGACTGTGTCACTTAGTTCTTCCTTTAGTGGACGAGTTTCCTACACTCAGCGTGGTCAATGCGGCTGAATGGACCAGCGACATAAGCCTGCATGCTCCTGTCTCTTTAACGGCTTCTAACGAGAAACATGTTCCCGAGCAGAGGTGCAGGTTGAGCTTAAAGAGATGTGTAGGAATGTTTATCCGTAAAAACAAAAAAAGAACAACACATTCTTTAATTATGTATTACACAATTCCAAATGGATGCACCTCTCTTTTTTCACACTGTAGTGAAGATGCTGTATTTTCTGTTGAAAACCCAGCAACTCGAAGCCTCTGTGAAAACAAGAGAGAAATCAAAGTGGTTAAGGTTAGCTGTAGTCAAACATCACACAACTTTGCACCTACCACCTTGACTTGTTTGCCTGCTCGGCAATTAGCTGGAAGGCTTAAGTGTGGAATTGTTAGTGATTTATTTGCAGGTGAGAAAGGCATATTCGCCATGCCTTGTAAAGCCTATAATTCTATTGTTTTGATTGTTTTTATAGCTTGGCACTGTCGAGATCAATGGCACGAGCAGCTGCAATACATCATTGACCCACGGCACAGTTATGATATGGGTTCCTGGTCATGTTCAAAATGTACGCAGTCAAAATAGGTAGGCCTGGAATTTATAATGGTACTTCATACTGCTACATTATTATTTACAGGCGTAAATACAACAATTGTCTGTTTGATCAAATGCATCACTTTAGCAAATGTGCTTATCTGGGATGTTTGTCACTGCTGTGTTTTACAGTTCAAGATCTTCTCAAGTTTCTGTCCAGAAGCTGATTTGTCTCCCAAAACCTTCGGAGTCTCTCAAAATTGCCCAAAAGGTTATTGTTTGACCAAATTCATAATAGTATTTTTCACAATTCGTCCTAGCAAAATTGTTTCTCTTATAGAACAGAAAGAAGCCCCAAGGTGTAAAGAAGCGAGTTCAGTTCTATTGTACACCGTCACCGTCCCAGAACTGTATGGAAAGGGTGGACTCTCAAATGACACCGGAGGCCATTGACCAGGTGCCCAGTTCCTTGTTTAAGGCTGCTCTAAACAGTAGCATGCAGGGGAAAGAGAGCAAGGGTCCAGCCCAGAACCAGGAGCTTCCTGCTCGGGGAACCAGCCGACCTTCTCGCCCAGGTTCCCAGCTCCTTAGTGTCGCAGCCCTCCAGAACAAACCAGTGGTGTTCCACAGCATCAGGGAGAGGATGAGGAGATGCAACTCACAGCAGAGCCAGCCTGCCTACATGTACAAACTGGACCCCGAGGTTACTCACTCTCACCCTACTAGGAGGTCAAACTCTCCTACTTTCTCTCTGTGATGCTGGACACATGGAATGTGTTTAAAAGTCTCATAATCACGTTCTTAAGTCTTAATTTGAGTGAGGGTGCGAGGAGCGATACTTAGCCTGTGCGTGCCTATGAATGGGGGGAAGAGTCACGGGAGAGTGAGACTGGGCATCGGTTTGGAAGATGCCAGCCCTGATAGCTCTTATTACGCCAACCTTTTCCACTGGCTTTATAGGGCCTTGTTTATTTTGTGTTTTCATCATCTCGTGTTGAGAGAGGCCCGTGGTCACGTACATCCCTGATTAGACTCCGGCCCAGGAAGAATAGAGGGAATTCTTGTTCTGCTGTTGATAAACAAGTGAATTACAGAATTGAAACATATTCTCTTGCCAAATATATGGTACGGATGTATAAAGCACATTTTGTTCTAAGCTTCTGGCGACTGAAGAGAAAGCATCAATTAAACAAGCATGTTTGACTGGCTGAGAAGGAAAGTAGGAGACCCTGGCTACTCCTATCAATGTTAGGAATATGACTGTTGTTTCAAATGGGTACGGATTCATTCATAGCTGTGTGTTGGTCTCTGGTGCTGTCAGACTAAGCCGGATTGTATTGACTGGGACAGTCTTAAGAGACAGACGTATCTGTGGATGAAGCACCACCTCTCTACCTACGCTGACAAAGGGGAAGCCTCGTCTACACAGGGAGCGTGTGTCAACCCACCTGGCCTGCAGGTGGACAGCCTCGACTTGTGCCCAGCCCCCAAAGCTACACTGCAATACAACCCTCAGATTTCCCTGTCCAAAGGTGACAACACAATAACCCAATTACTCAAAACACATTGGGTGTATTTTGTCATTATTTCTCTCTCTCTCTCTCTCTCTCTC
>JAVQJS010101721.1:0-11673 GCA_036024795.1 Galaxias rostratus
TTTGATTTGGAATCCGTCCAGTCCACATTGTCTCTCTCTCTCTCTCTCTCTCTCTCTCTCTCTCTCTCTCTCTCTCTCTCTCTCTCTCCTGTTCCGCTCAGGGCAGTCTTAAAACGTTCTCTCTGTAACATGGCCCCTATAAAAACACTGCTCAGCTGGGCTCAGTAATGACCAGGGGCCTCTCTGGGTTTTACACGGCGTTGTCTTTAGGCAAATGGTGCGGCTCGCATCGGGGCGGCAGGCCGGGTAATGGCGCTGGTGTGGAGGGGAAACCATCTGGTCAAATTGGGATCAAAAGGCCAGTATGGCAGATGTAAGAAACGGACCGGAAAAGGAAAAAGAGGAAGGAAAAGAGCTATTCTATTTTTTTCCATCCCTCCCTCCCTCCCTCAGGTTTGTAATGAGAAATGGTCACGCTCCCATGACCCCCCACCCCCACCCCACCCCTACCAACACCACGCTCGTTGCCTTTCTTCCGGGTTAAGCAGTGTTGATTCTGTTGGGATGGGTATAGCAGCTCTTCATCACTGAGGCTCAGCGCAAAGCTGACCCCACACGCAGGTCAGCGCGTCGATAAAGCTCCCGGAGCTTGCTCTACGGCCGCCGGCAGGGCGAGACCAGCCGACCGGCAGGCAGTGGTCATCTCGGGTACGCCGGGCCAAGCCGCTCGGAACGCGAGACCCAGAGCTAAGAAGAGCATAGACCCAGAGCATAGACCCAGAGCATAGACCCAGAGCAGAGACCCAGAGCAGAGACCCAGAGCAGAGACCCAGAGCAGAGACCCAGAGCAGAGACCCAGAGCAGAGACCCAGAGCAGAGACCCAGAGCAAAGAAGAGCAGAGACCCAGAGCATAGACCCAGAGCATAGACCCAGAGCAGAGACCCAGAGCAGAGACCCAGAGCTAAGAAGAGCAGAGACCCAGAGCATAGACCCAGAGCATAGACCCAGAGCATAGACCCAGAGCATAGACCCAGAGCAGAGCAGAGACCCAGAGCAGAGCAGAGACCCAGAGCAGAGCATAGACCCACAGTAGAGCATAGACCCAGAGCATAGACCCAGAGCAGAGACCCACAGCAGAGGCCCAGAGCAGAGGCCCAGAGCAGAGGCCCAGAGCAGGCCTGAAAATCAGAGCAGGCCTGAAAATCAGAGCAGGGCAGAGAGTCCGGCTGAGGTATAAATCTCCAAGGCTGTTTTATATAGCGAGCCTCCTGATTGACCCCCTCGCTGACTCGGCCTGGCTCTTATTCCCTCTTCCAATCCCCCCCCCCCTCCCTCTCTCTCTTTCTCTTTTGTTGCCGGCTGCGAGGTCGGTTTATTGGAAACACCGTCAATGTTTCCGGCGGCTACCACAAAGTACCACACTCCTCCAGAGCATGTGTTGAACTGTCCAGGGGCCTGCCTGCCTGACTGTGAATCTGACTGGACCTGCAGAGTTTGCATTTAATTGAGCCTTTCCCACATCATAATTTAGCACTGTGTGTGTGTGTGTGTGTGTGTGTGTGTGTGTCTTCGTAGGAGTGAGGGTCCAGTCTAAGAGGAGACTGGTGAGGTCAGACCAAGCCATGATACCCTGAAGCTCCATGATTCACCCAATGCTAACAACAAGTCACATCTGGGAGTGCAGGTGGGCTGCTAAAACGTTTTGATGCATCTTCGCAATGACACTTCCACAAGCATCAGCACAACCATGGGCAAAGGGAGATGCCGCATATCAACATGCCCTGTCTAATCCCCTGGCTAGCTTTGAACAAGGCCAGCAAGGCACTGTTAATGCTTATGCTATATTATTGCACAAGGACAGTTGTTTCTTAATTTGGCTGTTCGTAGATATGCACAATGCTGCAGAAAACACAACAAATTAAATGTGAAAAATCCTCAACAAAGTCATACCAAACACACATAATTGAGGGGACAATGTTCTACAGTTAGAAGAACAACTTACATGGATAGGGTCCAGTATTTTCACAGCTGCTTTGCTGCCATCGAGCTTGTTTAGCACTTTGTACACTTTCCCGTAAGTTCCTTTGCCAATCGTCTCGATGATCTCCCAGGTGTCTGACGGATCAGGAAAGTTGTCAAAGACTATTGATTTCCCGGATTGTGGAAACATCTTCATCAGAGATCTCCTTAAAAACAGGAGGTCAAGACAAAGGGAAGAAAGTTGGAGTTGGGAACACTGATCATGCAGTGTGGTTGTTTAGTCACTGTATAATGGCCAATGACTTGAGTCCTATAGGTTTTAAACTGTTAAACTTGTGAAAGCTGTAACAGAATTAGATGTACACACAAGTGTTACAGGAGAGTTGAGAATGTGAATTGATTAGAAAATGTGTATGTTAGGGTTCACAGAAATCAATCTAGACCAAAAGCTATACATGGTCACAAGCAACTGGAGAACTGCTGCATAAATCTTTTGACAATGAATAAGAACATTTTATTTTTACTTTTAATTAACGTTTATGGGCCCAAATGTTTTTGGTCATTAGATTGCCAATAATATCAAAACAAAAATGTTTTCCAAAAACAAGCACAACATACATTTGTTTCATAAGGGTTCATAGTCTAACTGCATGAAAAAATCCCCAAAAAACAGGAAAATAAATCCAGGAAAGGGATTTGGAGTTCTGCTAAATTCAACTGTGAGTCCACAAAGAATAAAACAAAGCCAGGCAACCATCTAAAGAACCAAACATACAGCAGTAACAAATAAACTCCATACACTGCCACTACTTTCTATTAGACATGCCAACAGTAAGACTGTTGTACTTTAGGTGCTAAGCCATCCATGTTTGTTGATATTCCGAGTCCCCGAGAGGATGAAAGACCTGAATTATGGCCAGTGTGTGAGTTAGCACCAGCCTTCAGTTGCACTTTGAGGTCACTTACAGCGGGTATGTCGCAAGTTAGCAGGGGAAAGAATTGGGCCGGCCTCTTGGGTAACTCTCACTGGCTCAATTACAGGATCAAAGGATTTGCGAACAGAACTGTTACTGCAGGAACAACATGGTGTTATGTATTACGTATTTCTGTCATGTCTTCATGGCCAGGTGGTACAGCAAAAATCAAAAATGAAAACACTACAAAGCCCCTGCAATTTGCCGGGCAAGACAAGTGCAATCAATACCAGCGGCGTTTGATGAGTAGGAATGATGAGCAGTCACATCTGCAGTACTCAATGTGTGACCGTGATGCCTCTACAAAGGGACTCTTCTGTCGCAGCTTGTCAGTGGTATTTTCTTGTAAGTGACAGGTCTGCTGTGTGGCTTTTATCTTGACCTACAGTTCTTGCATGATCTCAGTGGCCGACGACTGATGCTGCAGAAGCTCAATGAATTCTCCTATCGTTAAAGATGTGCAATGGGATTAGTAGAGAAACTGAAAACTACCATATGTACTATATGTTGCCGGGTTCCATGCAGGACTGCACACTTCTGAAGGATGCTGGTTCTATAAAAACTTTAAGTTCTCCCAATCCCAGGGGAGAGAGACTCATTGGTAAGTCTCGTTTGTTGAGACCTTGATTCGAAACTCAGATCAATTTACGGTTCCAAACTATTAAACCTAGTTTGCATGGACCAAAACCTACATAGCCTTCCTCTGTTCACCTTACATACCCAGGTTACAGAGAGAGAAACACATTCCACATAATTCTATGCTGTAGAGGAAGAAGTTTAAAATTAAATATTTACACAAGGAAACTTTGCATTACCATTTAACAACAACATGTTGGTCGACCGTGGACCCCTTGACAACCTTAACCATGTACTTTAGTTTAGGTTATTGCTTGACTCTTTTTTCCTATAACCAACACGGCCAACAAAAAGCCCCAGACTCAAACACGCTACACACAAACTTACGTTGTTCTCCTAATAAGCCATTTGACATTTTCCTTCTAGAGTTATTCCTTTCCAGTTTCATGGGTTTGGTGTAGACCTAGAAAAATCAAGCGTCCTAAACAGTGAAGAAGAAACGAACCGCATGCTAATCTCACTAGCAATCCTACCCACTCCATGCCTGCCATAGGTAACAATTCCTAAGTAGTGGGAGATACAGTAGGGATTACAGGGAATTAGCCAGAACGTTAGCCACAGTTGCACCATGATCCTTTCCCCATATAGATTGCCATTCATACACAGACGTTGGCTAGGGTCACTGGCTGGGTCGTCCAGCTGGCTTGTGTTAGTGGTTTGTTTTGGGAGATTCCTGGTAGTGTCTTTATATGTGTTCTTCTATACTAGGACATTTCCCTGTTTACCAGTCTTCTTCCTGTTGGAATTGTATGCTGTATAAGAAGAAACACACTGTAGCCCTCAGTCTAATAAAGCTTAATAGCTGTAATCTTTCATCTGCTCTAATACCAAGGTGGCTACTGACAACCAATGCACTGACCTTAGCTGGACTTGAGTTAATCTGTTTTTATTTCGCTAACGACGTCTGTTTAGACTTAAAAGGCTCACTCCAGGACCCAAGTCGTACCTCCCAGTCTCCCCAGTTGCCTGGACGACATAGATGTACTTTCAGATGATGATGGATGTACTGGCTTATTTCTATATTTCATACACCACTAGATATCTGACATTCTCGCTTTGACTCAGTCACTGTAACATAATTAGCCCTATTTATTATGACTGTGATTCTCTAATCGCATGAACTTTGCGTTCGATTCCGAAAATGAACATGAATAAATCATCACAGAATAAGGAATGACTCGTTGCAGTATCTGTGTAATGGTGTTTGTGATAGGCCAGACACATTCTTTTGCTGTGACGTTATCTGTCATTGCCTATGCAGGCCAATTAGGTCTCCATACAGGTTTCTTACAGGCCAGGCAAGGGATCTAATGTTTGTGTAATGTACAGTGACAAAGTAACCCACCGACTTGCTCAATAATGAATTGCCACAAGTCTATATGTGACAACACACTGTGACACATGAGACAGGGGCAAACCCCAAGGACCTGCACTGGCCAACCCCTACACAACCGAATGCCCCAGGTAAATAACCACTCAAAAATGAAGCTTACTAAGAGTGTGTGTGTGTGTGTGTGTGTGTGTGTGTGTGTGTGTGCCCCTGTGTCAGAGAGAGAGAGGGGGGAGGGGAAGAGAGAGATTAGATGTTTGTTGATGTCCATGTGTGTGGCCAACGCGGGGGCCAAATGTGAAACAAAGCGCTCAGAGAGGCCGGCTCCGTAGGGCTTAAGTGACTGTCTTTGGCTGCATGTACTTGTGGGGTTCGTGGAGTGTGTGTGTGTGTGTGTGTGTGTGTGTGTGTGTGTGTGTGTGTGTGTGTGTGTGTGTGTGTGTGTGAATGTGGGGGTGGTGTGTGGATGTGGTCTGCCCCAAAGCAGTGGCAGGCTGTCACTTGCAGTTAGGTGTCTGGGAAAGTACATTAGGCCGGGCGTTGTGCTCATGGATGCAAAAACATGACCAACGTGTGCACTATATACTGTGTGCTCTGCACTGTGTTTTTTTAATGAGCAAAATTGAGTACACAACTATCTCCTGAAGAAACTAATGATATCAGTTATGAATTCTGTTTAATCCATCCAAAAGACAACAAGATGGATTTTTAATGCAGAGATTCCTGAGGTTAATTGCATTTCAGTGGTATTACTAAAAGACAAATGTTTGGCAACTTGAGGTACTTAGGAGAAACATGAACCCTCTTTGCCAGACGGGTAAGCAGACCTGGGCTAATCTGTGGGACTGATGAGGGGGTTAAAGTTTCTTCTTAACCCGTGCCATTGAAGAGCAGTGGGCACGAAAGTCAAGCTAATCTAAACAATCTATTAAAGAGTTGGCTTTCAGAAGATTGCATCTCAATCTGTGTATCTGTGATAGTATGGTTTGAACAGCATGCAACATGAATTAAACAATACATTTTAAGTGCATCCATAATTTTTTTTCAGACAGTACATTTAATCAGGGATTATGTGACTAGATTACTAAACTAGCTGTCACATATGCATCAAATACACAGTGTTAGGGTGCTTATACTTTAAGCTTTGATGTGAATGATGCGAATAATACATTCTAGAACGAGGAAAGGTCCCAACACTGATCTAACGATTAGCTTTATAATCAAATTTGAATGTCACAAACCTCATAAAGGCAAAGTAGGTATTCATTCTCCCATCACTGACACAAAAAGTAAAAAGGAAACCCTCTACCTTTCTCAAAAGTAGGATCTAAGCATTCGTTGAAGTGCATAGCCAGTGTCACGCCTCAGATGGAACTAATCCAACATTAAGATTTACTGACCTTTGCTGGGTAAGACCTATAGTAGTGGTGTGGAAAGGCAGCTCTCTGTGAGGTAAAGCACAAGTATGCAGGCACAGAAACACACTCTCTTACACACATAAGGATGCACACAAACTCACACACCTTCCCTTGGACACGCACACACTCGCACACACCATCCTCAGCAGCCCGAGCAGCCGCTCCCACTGCAATACACGGCAAGGCCTGCGTGTTCCCTCAGCACACACCACAGAACAACAAAACACGGACACCACATTTGTCATGCAAAACAAGGCCAATTCACCAAGCTGTCCATTACAATCGACTTCCCTTCCAACCAAAGCATGTCTTCTTGCCGAACACACCCAGGTCAAGTCTGGATGACTGCATACTCACTGCTTCGAGATCCTGCCTGGCGATCAACCCTTCATATTTTCAAGCGAGAGCGGCTGGGTTTTCACTGGCCGGCTCAACTTCTGCCACGATGTATAATTGATCTTGATTCTGACACTGTATATAGCACAAGGACTATTTCAAAAGGCATTAGGCTATAATCCATCGAGAGTGATGACCAGGCCTTTCAGATGTACTGCGACGTCCACCACAGCCATGAGCGGGTCGTTCCCATGTCGTCGTAAATAAGACTAAAGAAGACAGGTTAACAACACGCTGGCAGGAGCACCCTGTAAACCCGGCCGGGTGTGACGGGGCATGACTTCACCAGAATCACTTTGGGAGTGTCGCCTTACACCCTTGACAGCGTCCTACTCGGCACACAGAGGAGACCCTAGGGTGCATCCTAGACACGCTGTTTGGTTGTCTCACTAGACTAATGACATGGGCTAATGTCAGTAGACAGTGTTCCTTTGCCTCTTTGCGGACGCAGGAGGTGTCTTCATTAAAACTACCAGTGGGGTTCTGTGACGGCGCCAGATACCATGATTTGTCTGTCATCGTCAAAAACAGCTTGGCAAAGAGATGGAGCCGTGAACATTGGAGGCTGACTTAACAGATTGTATGCCTGATTGTTTTGATTGTTTTCTCGCAACGGTCTGTGACCGTGAACGCTCAGAGGCCTGTATTCATCACAGAGAGACAGGACAATAGTTTACCACAGGCACTGGTCTACACATATGCTTGCATCTGCCTGGTGTTTCTGAAAGGAAGGATGTCTCCTGGTTGTGTTCACTCTACCGGTCGGATGTCTCCTCATTGCGTACACTCTACCGGTCTGAGTGTTGTTTTCTTGGAAAAAGTTATCTTTGAGATTTGGGTTGAAATGAGAAAAACTCCTCCCTGAGCCTTTTGTCTTTGGTAACAATAGTCATGGCAGGAGGCAGTGAAGCTTCAAATTAGATATTGATTTTGAAGTTACCTCCCAGACTTCTTGATTCAATTCACATCGCAGTGGACAGAATATTCAAGTAAACCTAGGTCATTGTGTTTCATTTCCCCAAATAACAAAGGATTAAAAACCTTCAACTATATATTTTTGTAATCCAGTACCTGTTAGTGTCCCTTCAAGCTACGGACAATGGAGACAAGTACGTTTCAATTGTTTATTTATATACTGTTTTACTCATAGTATTATTATTATAACTATGTTTATGCACTACACTGCACACTTATGTGAAGTTCCTCAAAAACAAAAGTGATTGTCGGCAGTTAAGTCATTTTATACTTGTTTTATCTTAACCCTTTTGGTTTGAGTATGCTTTAGGCTTAGCAAAAACGCAGACAGTTAACCCCGCAGTTCATCCTAAATAATCCACTCTAATCCATTAGGCTAAAAGTGGGTGTCCAGTTGAGTTAATGCCTTGTCACTGATCAATCCTTCAGTTTGTCCTACTCCTATTTCACATTCACTGATACTATGTATACATTATGCAATCTGGCTTCAAGGTCTATGAATTTACCTGTCATAATTCATGTTGCACTTGAATAGACAGCGTCACACTTGTCATAGATTAAACTTCTCTTTCTCCTGCCCTCATGTTTCACGTTTGTGAAGGGATAGCATGATTTTAAGATGGTCAAATTTCTCAGGAGCAACTGCGGACGTTGTCTCAAAAGGCCCATCAACTATACATCATCCACTGGAAAAAAGAGGGTACAGTTTCCAAAAACTATACATCCCAATGGGCCCACTGAAACCAAGATCTTAATCCTGACAAAGTGTAGTTAGAACCAGTGTCTGGACCTCAGCGTAGAGGCTCATCAATCACTCAAATAGGGGCGACCCCTGTCCGTCGCCAAGTAATGTATCTGAACTCGTGGATGTCTTTGTCCACGGGAAAAGGAACCGCTAATCACATTGACGTGTGATCCCCGCCCACTTGGGGCCCCTCTCACACCCAGACGCGTGGCCCAGAGAGGGACCTCGCGTGATCGACGGCCCCTGCCTTTGGAGGTGCTCCTTCAAGCGCTTCCTCTAGGCTTGGGTTACTGCCGGAAAATGGCCCTCATTTCCTGCTCGACTGCTTCACAAATGACTCCTGGAAACGGAACGGAGGCCGTGGATGGAGATACAGTGGGAGCCATAATGGCCACTGCAACTATACTGGGCAGGGCTCCATCAGAGTTGGACCTTCTGTGGACTCCAAACCCCTTCAGGCATCGCTGTATCATTAGTCTGAGTCTGACGTGATTGGGGGTTCGGGGTGTGCAAATACATTGCATACAATGTCTTATTTACCATAAATCAAACCAGCATTTAAAACCATCTATTTTACATTTTCATCTATATTGAGGGAAAACCATAATTTGTACAATTGTACAAACTGTGTCTAACAAAATAATTTTTTTTTACTTGAAGACCAATTTCATCTCATCATTTTATGTGAGATATAAAGGCAATCTCCAACCACGTTCATCCGGACCACTGGCATGACAGTTTGCTTAAGCAGCTGATAGACAGGCTTAATTCTTTGACAGGTAGCCTAGATACAGCTCTGTGCCATCGCCTTCATTTAGGGCTCCAGCTTTGAACCACATCGGTATGAAGAATACCTTCCTGCTGAGTCACACGTGGACTGTCAGAACCTCTCATGGTAATCTTATAAATGAAGGATGACGGCAAGCGAACATTACGAGCCCTGTTCAGTACAGCACCTCAGTCTGAGTAGGTTGGCTTGAAGATAGTGGCTGATGTAGGCCCCTACAGTCTCCCATGACATTCCATGGCCGTCAGTTATCAGTCGGAGACTATGGTACGTTCATTGTTATTATGTTATTGTTAGAAAGGGAGTAGCATCCATGAAATTGTAAAGATTCCGTGACTTACTGAGCGCTAATAACCATGTGATGTCAGTGTCAGCTTTTGATGAGTTATGCAAATCATCCAGCTTGATAGCCATTAAGCTCAACTACAATGCCAATGCAACATAGGTGAGCTAGTTGGCAACAGAACAGTGTCAGAATATTCTTTGCAAACGCACACAGAGGACTGGACTGAAAAGTTTATATCTCTTTGTCATCTCAGCCTGTTTTTCTTTGTCAGATACTCAGTGTATAAATTTGCATACACATTTAATCTGAGAGGTTTTTTATATTTGCATATAATCTCTTAACATATTCAATAAACATATAAACCAAAAAAAGCGATGCGAGCCAAAGGCAGGTGTTGGAACTCATCCAATTCTACTTTCACTGACAGCTCATCAAAGTCTACATCCTGGCATCCAGGTCAGAGGTTACAGACCTGTATTATACTGAACGAGCACAACAGACTTCCAATCATGGAATAGTAATGACAACCGTGAGAAATCTCAGAACCATAAATCTTACCAGAAATCAATGTGACAGCTTCGACAGGTGAGACAATACCTTCCGGTAGGTACATTCCGTAGGTAGGTGACTAGCAAGGAATTCTACTGTGTTGTGGTTTTTACAGTACCTGACAGGTTGGAACACAATTTAACCATTTCGAATTAAACTGGTGGGAGAGAGGATCACTTGGGTTTCTTCAGCGCAGTCCATTCTAGACCACTCCAGGCCACTAAATTCAGTCCAGCAATAGATATTCATTCAACTATGAAAGTATACTTATACATTTTAATGTATATTCATGTAAATTATAAGTCTTTATGCTATAGTGAGATAACGATGGCTAGGGTACAATGCAAACGAAAATATTTCAACAGCAGCACTGGCCAAAACCTAAAACAGCACAGATCTGTCCTATTCTGTAATGTTAATGGTCAAATTTAAATATATTTATGATAAACTATTCAGAATCAGTTTTGACCAGACCTTGGCAGCTCTCAACTGATCTTAATTTGAACGATCAATACAGTGTTACAAATCAGCAGGACTCATCCATCCTCTTTTTCAATAGTGACCTCCTTTGGAAGGAGATGTGCCCTGTGGCCTTTGATGAAAAGAAGCTGTGCGAGGAGACAACTTGTCCACCTGATCAATTAAAACCCACCAAGGGCCACTCCAAGGAGATTCGCAGAGACACTGAGTCCCATGTGCCACGTCTGTGAAAGGGGTGCATCGGGGATGGCTCTCGTCTGTGTGCCCCCCCCCCCCCACACTACCACCCCAAAGGTTGATTGAATGAGGCCACTGATGAGGCTATTGTGGCCATAGGTACGTGGTGGGAATGCCTGACTACTTGACAGCCCCCGGTGCTGGCCTTTGTCACTAACCAGCAGCCATTGTGGAGAGCCAGTGGGCCGTGACTCCCACAGCTGTAGTGGATGGCAGCCGTGAGACACCAAATGTAGAGGTGGGTTAGGGGGTACTTCAGTGAGGAAAGCAGTGTATGCTTATATGTTTGTCCATGAAGTTGACAAACACCGAGTGGCCGTTGCAGGATTTGCGGGTTTGAAAAGAATCACAGTTGGTGGACATGGTAGACATGTTATGATTGCTGCAGTAACACAGACAGTGCCGATATTTTTTACCAATTTCTTTATGCATATTTTATTATAATTAATTGATTTAGTTATTTTAGCACATTATTTCAGTCTGAATACCACCATTGCATTGCATTACATTATACAGTTATACAAGAGTCTCTACGGCAAACAAATTCATGCTCAGAAAATCCAATTTCACCCTGCACATACATCCTATGTTTGGACCTTACTATTTCAGTTTGTTATGCAATTAACCTAAGCCATTATGTTTTAATTAAATACACCATTGCACAGACACAAAAACCGAACATGAATATTCAGCTAGTTTGTTCAGAGATAACTAAAGATAAAAATGGAGGCAATGTCTATGTCACTTGTTTTGCTAGTTTAACCATTCAATTTGGTTTATTTGATTAAATTTGGTAAGAAGATTATTAGAGTTTATATCCACATATAATAGTTTCTGATAAGACGTTTTGTACATGATGTTTGATCATGAATCCCTCTGTCGTTCTAAGCTCTGTAATGCCACATTAAATTATGTGTTGGTGACTGTAAGAAATTAATT